>JABASD010000821.1:0-56618 GCA_019776165.1 Pogonognathellus flavescens | reverse complement strand
TAAATTAATTATACATAACTATATATCATTGAGAAGCTTAAGATAATTGAATTATTTCTATGATTATTTGTATTCTGTGAAGGCTAATGGCCACATCAATAAACTCTCTTACTTACTTAGAAAGTAAATTGGACTGCCAAGGAATGAAATAACGTAGCTTAGTACATACCTACAATGGCATACCTTCCAGAAACATATGAGGTACGAAAATGTATGAAGCGAATAGTAAGTCAACTCAAAACATGCCGGAGAATAAAGAAAAAGCTATACACTTGCAGAAAGAAAAGCAAAGATAATTTAGAAATGGGATTTCCCTGTACTGTTTTGTATTGAATGCCGTCCAAGACTCTTTTCCCTTTACTTACCACAAATTCTTTGGCCACATTTCATTGAACTGGCTTCTCTTGAATGCACACGTACAAATGCATATACATACCCTACACACTAACACTACTCCACCACAAATCAACCAGACCAATATTAAATTTCAGACACTTATCGTTCACAGCTACTACCAGCTAGTAGCTACACAATCCAAAAAACCACAACTTATACGGAAATATGAGTTCCTATACAAACTAAGCTTACTACTACACACAGTACGATAAGCAGCTCAGCTCTCTGGTTATAATATTTTGAATATATAATTTACTACCCCACGCTTAACAATAAGTTGGCTCGCATACACAATTACACAATGCTCTCACCTGATCTTGTTTTTAGGCATGCTTGTATATACACTGTAAGGAAATTGCACCAGTAAGACTCTGAACATTTAAAAGTATTCAGAGTGAAAACTCATTTTTGTATAGGTATTATGTATTTAGACTACACACATCACACCACCGCCAGTTTCATAGCATAGCATTGCATTGTAGCAGATCTCCCCTAAGTCTTTCCATATACTAGGACGCGGGCTCAAGCCACGAAGAACTGGATGGAAGTCATTTTTATTCTAGCAAAGTTCTCAGAGGACATATTGACAAAGTAAATTCTATTCGTACAGTCTTGACTGTCAGCTCCTGTCCAATTGTACATGACCTACCTACCAATACAATTCATACAAAAAGTCATACAATTTACAATTCATTGGGACACAGACAGTCCAAGTAAGTTCAGACTCGTTTGGGTATTTTAGTCTCGTCTCGAATATTTACATACGAGTACCTTCAGTACCTTGTCATTGCCTCGGTCTATATTTATTGCTATATATAATAGTGGAAACAGAAAACAACTCGTGCCATGTCGCCGTCACCACTTTCTTATGTGGACCGTCAACGTGGGGTTATGTCCATTACCACAACTAACCAGAAAGACCTTACTGCTAAAAACTAGCAGGCTACACAGAGAGCTTGCATGCACATGTAGTACAACTACACACACACACCAAGTCATGTTAGTCGATAGATTGTTTGATTTTGTTTGACTGTGTCGTTGTACTTAGGTTGTAGCTGTAGATGTAGCATGCACTGGTATAATAATAAACTTTTATTCTAGACATCTATACAACATGGTCTCTCTCTATCGCTCTTTGTGCATTTGGATTTTCTGTTGATGTTAGACAGGCAATGATTTTCGGGAAAAGGACGCTAATAGCAGCCACTGTATTATTATAGTAGATTACATCGCATTACTTCGGTATTAGACCAGGGACGTAATATATCATGAAAGGATTCACTGTGTGCGCGCGGTCCATGGTAGTAGTCGTCGTCACAAACAATCCTGCCGAGCGCCAGCGAATCGAAAACAGTAACAGTGAACAGTGTTTAGTAGGAACATTACATTACACACACATGCACAGCTCGTAGAACAAGTTGACTAAAACTGGATTCGGATTTGGGTTTATAAAGCACACACAATATAGTTTTATAGGTACTTGATGAGAAATACAGAGAGTTTAGCTTAGTTGTTTTTCGCTGGTGAAAGAATGCCATAGACGATAGCTTAGGATGATGGGACCGGATGGGGACATGAAATAATACGGGCACTCGGCTTTGTTCTCGAGTGTTTTCCAACTCAAAGAGCTGCTGACCTTGCGATTTTGGTCTCCCGGTTCCCGGCCTCTTCTTGGTTTGCATTTCGTCTATTATCTTCCATTCAGCTTTGGTTGCATCGGTTGTTGCGGTTGTTTGTTGAGGCTACTTTAGGGATTCAAAGCAAAGGGAAGTCAGTCAAAGTAACTAAACTAACTGAAGCCAAAGCCACCCACAGTCAGTCGAGTCAAGTGAGTCAACTCATGTCGGACGAATTTAGCTTTTCTCTCCTATTCCTGTCTTTGGCATCAACAGAACACTAAGACTACCGAGTCAACTTTGACAAGACGAAACAAGAAAGTAGCAGCTAGTGTATCCTTACAATACAAATACAGATAACCAGCCATGTAATAGCAGCTACAGTTAAACTAGTATACTCGCGTGTCTTTTGTTTTGTACGTAAAAAGCTCCATATATGTATGTGTATCTGTTTCAATGACAATAGTCTAGAAAAGTTGTCAAGTATGTGCTATATCGGTATTTGTTATGTGTATGGCCTATAGGTTGTGTGTTGTATGTACACATCATCAGAAGAGTTCGGTCGACTTCTTGTTGAGTTTGAGTTGGTGTTCCGACACTGGGTCGGAAATGATAGTTTTACATCCTGGAGTTTGTAAAGCAAGGCTTAGCCAGTTTACTTACTTAGTACTTCTTCCAGTGTGTACACACACACAGAGATACTTGTAATAGTTCTATGTAGCAAGTCTAAGTAAGTAAGTTGCTTCTTGTACTTTGTACTGGTATGGTCGTTGTAGTAGTAGGAGTAGTAGTAGTATTCGTGGTAGATGATTCAAGTCAAGTCAAAGTCGCAAACTGCTGAGCTGATCGTGAGTGGAGGGAGTGAGAGGATCTAATCGATTTCAAAGCCAATATTTTTGTCGGTCCGTCTCGAGGGAGCCTCCTGTGCCAGTTGAAATGTGTGCCGCTCGCGTTACTTGTACAACCACCGCTGCGACTACATTCTCCTTATGCTCAGCTATTTTATTATATGTGTTCTGTTGTGTCGACGTCTTCTCCGTCGTCGTCTTCGTCGTCCTCCTCGCTCTCAGAACGAGGAGGAAATTTTACTTGGACATTACTTGACTTTAGTGTGTGGAGTTCCTTAACTTTATATTCTCGTTCGAGTTGTACTTGTGCTTCTTGCATTGTCGTTTGGTCGTTGGTCGCTGTGCGATATGTGTCGTATGCAATCTAATGCAATGCAATGGCAGTCGTGCCATCGGGCCATCATCATGTCCATTGTCGTTTCTCGTATGTATTTACGTGGTCATTAATAGCTCTTTTGGGTCTACTGGGAAAATGTCATTTGAGCAAAGGGCTCAAATATTATACACTAGTATCTATACACACAAGTACTAAGCACCAGTAGCACCATGCGATAACTAAACGAAAATTTCTCTTAGACTTAACACACTTTCTCTGTCTTCTTTTACACACAACTATAACTACTTACCATGAGACGAAAATGTATGCTGGAATCGAGGTACTTGAACAACTCTTCTATATCAAATAATGTGATGGGATACTGCGATACGCTACACCATACAAAACACACGACACTCGCTCAATTCAACTCAACTCTCTCCACTTTTACCCTATGCCCCACATTATAATATCCTGCGTTTCTTCCCTGACTTTCACTCTGACTTTCCACACTACCCACTTTTCCAAGCAGGCATTATAATATCAATGTGTTTTTAACCATTATAGTAAACTAGTCTTATATAGTTACATACGTACCTAGTTACATTACATACAGGAGTGCTTTAATGTACGGGACTTTGTAATAATAACAGCGAGAGGTCAACTCAGTTTTACTTGCTCTAAATGGCTTTCTCTTCTTCTTCAACACTTAGGCATTGCATTATACTCTCTTCACAGTTCATTGTCATAATCTCCGTAGCACATCCAAATTGAATTCTGCATTGTCCTGGTGTTATCTTTATAAATATCTCTAATCTGACTTTCATGTAGACGAAAATATTAAGGTGAGTTATTACTTACACGAATTATCTGTATCTGAGTACTTACATCTTCCTATTACCTACTTGAAAACCTTCTCTATCTTCACAATCACAATTTCTGAACTCTTTTCCTCAAAACTTTGTTATGGAGGCCACAAGCTAAATGATTAGTTCTATTAAAATTTTAAAAGTACTTACAAAAACAGGTCCTATACATTTTTATTTAGGTAGTTATTGTAACGTGTACCTAGAATAATTTTAATTTTTAATGCAGTAATGGAACTACCCTATTACCTGTACTGAATTCCTTATATTGTAAAACTGTAATGCTAGACGGCTTGACGAAAGGATAAATTACCCATACAATACATTATACAAGCATATACGTATGTTATAATATTATGTAAATATAGAATGGACAAAACGAATTAAAATCATAAGCAAAAATGAATATCATTTACTAAAAAAAATTTGCACATGATGCTGAATATCTTTTTTTCAGTACTACTACATTTGTTACACCTATTGGTATTTGTGTTAAGAATTGTCTACTTCAAATGAGAAATGAGTAGAATAGCATTAAAATTCTGACGTGACTCACGCTGATGTGATGATCCACATGTGAAGTGTAGGAAAAAGATATACAGGAGAGAGTCACATGAATTTCAGTGGGCTACCTTGTAAAACTAAGTTTGGAGAAAATAGGAGAAGTTTTATCAATCAAAAACAACCGTTTCTTAGTTGGCTCAACTATGTTACGCAGTCACTAATTTCTAGCATGTCGACAAAAAAAGTGCAAAACTTTTTTCCTTATGACATTTTCACTACCGAAGGCATTTTTATTTCCACTTATCCAGTTTCTGCGACATAAGTCGCACACACAAAGCACATCAGTTTCTCTCTAATTTCATCACAGCCTGAAACTCTGCTCGTAATCTAATTCCAATTGCCTTCATTTAACTTACAAGTAATGTCTCGTGCTTTTATACTTACTCCCATATAGTAAACTCATGATAGAATAATTGTGAGTATTAGCAGTACTAATTACTGTGGTGCTCCGTTCTGTTTGTAAGTAATGCTCATAATGCTATTAGAAATAACTTAGTCATTAAAATCCAGTTGGTATTACCTGTAAAAGCCAGTAGCACCGCCGGTGAAAAGTAGGGAGAATGGCTGAATGAACGTAGCAGCCGTAAATGCACTGGAAGAAAGAAAAAATAAAACATTTTATAATCACACAAAGGTGCTGTATAAAAGTCGGTGGATGCTGCTGGTAAGAAGTTGATAGTTTTAGGGTAGATATAAAAAATACAATACGATAAGAAGGATTTAGCGAGGATTCTTTATCATAGAGGTGAGAGTTGTTCCGTACGCTGTATGTTTGTAAGTACAAAATACGAGTATTTTTTCCATACAAGAAGACTTTGGCAGTATCTTTACATGGAACAACGCTCCCCACACACCGTATCATCAATATTTCATCTGGAGCGAAGAATGAAGAAAGAATAGGAGGCAAACGGTTGCCCGAGCTGTCTTTTACCCTCTCCATTCATTCCATTCCAGAAAGTTTAGGTTTAGGTTATTTATTCTCTGAATTGAATTGAGGGCAAGTGAAAAGGAAAGCGAAATCTTTTTCTCACCTCCGTCCCTTGCACTTTCAATTTCATGTGATCTTCCCTGGTGGTTTTGCCGTCCTTCCTTTTCTTCCAACAGTAGCCATCCCGACGATATCTTACTTTCTTCCGACTGTATAACAGCATCGACCCACTCTTTGGCCTGCAAAAACCACCATAACGAAATCAAACGTAAGTGGACCAGGCTTAAGACTACAAACGACCACTACTGCTGCTCAAAGTCATTCGTAGACATATGTAACATAACAGAATAATATATAATACATAAACACGCCACACTGCACTACAATATTCTACTACTACCACGGCTGCAAAGTAGTTATTGGTCATGTTCAACTCTCTGTCATCATTATCAGTCACTCAAGCTTACACTTCCATCTACACAGCCACAGCCTCGGCCAAGTCAACTCAAACAAAACTCGACCAATCAACAAATGAACAAAAAGCCCTCTGGACTGCCATTCTCTCATCCAAGTCAAGCCAAGCAAACATATTTTAGAACAATTTGTAATGTTCATTTTGCAATACTTTTGTTACTAATTGCCACAACAATGCAAAATGTATCATACTAGAAACTTCCATATAATTCCGCCATATTATAATACAGTTTCTAGAATGCTTCGAGCAACACTTTACAATTCCCTGAACAAATAACGCGTTTAATGTATTCATCTCTGATCTCTTAATATAGCTTGTACACCTTATATATAGCACCAAAGGAAAAATAACATTGACAAAACATACAGCATGCAGAATTCATGCAGAAGGACTGTATAAATAAAGAAGCTCAAACGCAAACGTGGTTCTTGGAATATGCTGACTACAGAGAGATAAATGGAAGAAGGCAATGTAAATACTAAATATGCAGATTGTAATGTAGAGCACCTTCTTAGGTACTTGCACACCAAATTTCTTCACCGATTCAAAGCAAAGTAAGAAAATGCATCTGTCAGTATCTTTTTTTGAAAACGCACGACATGTGACATGACTCTTAACATTTTGCTCAAAGTTTCCTTTTGCATTTACATTAGTGTCAGTTGACAAAAGGGTCGCAGGCGAAAGTAAGCACCAAAGTAAGTAGTATGAGGAAAAGCACAGAAAAATTCACAAAATACTCGTCATAACTACACACTACAGAAAACTCTCGTATAGCCATAATAGACTTGTAGTGTGCATATAAGTAAGACTCTAGGTAGCTTTTATCTCTTTTCTCTCTCGCTCTACACAAAACACACATGCATATAAAATTCTAATCTTTCTCCCTATGCACTTTTATAAATAAAAAATACAAAACCGAATTCAAATGTACACATGCGAGTCTGCTCATGTGTACTTATTGTATATTGCATTCCCTACTACCCAGTTACGCATAAACAGGAAAACTCTTTCCATAGCTACATGACTGTACTGGTGAGTTACCCAACTCCAACTCCGACTTCGTGAAAACACTAAAAGTAACTGTCTAGTCTGTAGCTTGGAGATTGAGTAGGCAGTAACACTAAAGAAACTACAGGTAAGTTTCCAGTTCGATATATCATCAGATATTACATATCCCAGTCGGCATGTACTACTAAGAGAAAAGGGATCGTCTGTCCTATTGAGCGTCACATGCAAGCACTTATCTGGTAGGGGTCCATGTCAAATGTTTACATTTGCATGTAATACTGTGTATGTGTGTGAGAGCTATAGGGCTCTGCCTTCCAAACATGCATATAATACATTCGCAAGTGTTATTTACATGATATACCCTATATTTGTCTCGTATATTATATTAGTGCTATACTTACTCCGACCAATATGTACAAAGATAGATAAATGTGTTACGTATGGGCCTTACATAATAATCTAACAAAACCGACGGATTGAAATTGGAATGGAAAATGTGAGTGGTGGTTATGGTAAATTGAAGGTGGAGGAAGTCTCAAGTCTTCTACTCTCTCACTCACACAGTACTACAGTGAGTGTTACTGTAGTAGCATCTCATACTAGAAGAAGAAAAACTTTCATAGAAAACTCAACGAGTCGCAGAGCCAAAGGTTTCATCTTGGCCATAGCCACTAAAATCGTGCCGAAGAGTTTTTTCCACTTTTTCTCTCAATGTTTCTTAGCCAGCAGTCTCTCTCTCTCTTCTCTTATATTTCTTTCCTTTTCCCTTGAGCTGGTTTGCTTTGACTTGAGAAAAGATCCAAGTTTTCAGTCTTGTCTGGACTCCTACTACTACTTACAAGTACAAAACTACCACGAGAACTATCGCCACAGAGTGTAAGTGTATGTAGTAGTTTTAGTCTGGTCTCTTGCACGAGGAGGTATTTAGTTGTAGCAAAGCCGCTCTTGCTTTGCCTGTTATTTTATGTTGGCCTCCACGACTCTACTATGCCAGGACACTCTGTAACATACTCGTAGTTTTCTATGGCTATATTGAGCACGCGAGAAAGTCTTTAATAGTCTCACCGTCACTCACAATCGCACTTTTCGTGAACTGTTTTCATCGTTGGAATAAATGTTATTTAACAGTTGAGTAACCAAATCCACACGTTAACTTTTGTATCAATACATACAACACGGCAGTAGTAGTGAGTGTGTGGGAAGGAGTTCTATAAAGGTTTGTTAAAGGAGCCTTATATCATAAGTACAAGGAATGCACGTACATTCTACACTCATACAAATAAACGTGCATACTTTCCTCCTCTCTTTGCCTGTGATGTGGAAGGACAAACCAAAGCCTTCCTACATAAACCGGCGAATAATAATGAAATGAAACGCTTGTGTAGTTACCAAGTTGTGTTGTGGTCCGATTAAAACTTAACTGTAGCCACACGCCTGACTGCTTGTGATATATTTTATATATAATAGCAAAAAGGTGCACAAACTGTTTCCCTGTAAATCCATTGTGTTATATGCCCATCCAATTCTTGGTGTGTTCTGCAATATTACATTGATTAACTACTGTGGTGGTGAATAGGGTGAAAATCTACAGAAATGAACAGTCATAATATCATGTAGCTCTCTCTCTGAAAATAAACTATTAGCGAGGTAGGAGTAGGAGTAGATAAAAGGCGGTTGCTTGAGTGGATTCTACACACAGACATACATGAAATGTTTGTGTTTAAGTATAAACGCAAAAGTATAAACCTCTAAAGTACCTATATAGTATAGGGTACACTGGTATAATAATTCAATATGAGAAATTTAAATTTCTTCTCTACACACTACAAACCAATGTTTATGGTTGGTTCATCAGAGAAATAATGTTGAGTAATAGACGGTTTAACTTCATTTACAAGTTATATGCATATATATACGGTAGAGAGGTAAGTTTCCTCGAGATATAAAAGTCGCATACCTAAGGGAGAATTGAGACTACATCTACCCAGGGTAGCCTTCATATCCAAAGTAATAAACTGTGGTCATTTCATGAAAGGAATGAATTGATGGGCTTTCCCTTGCAATTAATTACATCATATTACTTACTCATATGAAAAACGGTAGAACACTGCTAAGTAATGATCTAAGACCAAGTTAAGCTGTAACTGCACTCAGAGAACTCTCTTTCCTTTTACACAGACCACCATCAATCCCTTTACATCACCCCAGCCCAAAAGTTAAATGAACAATTACATTTATCACAAGGCCTGCTGCTCCATTCCATCGAGGACATTTTTCTTAACTTCATAAACATATAATTTTCTTCCAATTATAATGCAGGAAACCAATTACCTACATTCCCGATTCAACTGTTACAAAGTAATATCAAAATAACACACCCATTCGACTTTTCACTTATGTTTCTGATCCTTCAATTTTATTGTTCTGCTTCCTTTGAAGCAAAATCAAATTGTCATGTACAGTCTATAATATAAACTTGACAGGAATGATGAAGGGTAGTTGAGAAAGTCGGGATTGACTAATGTGAGCAAAAACATGAAATATGTGTCATGCTTTTGTATTGTAATTATATAAAATGCTATGCTAATTGCAATGCATGAAACAATGCATCTATTATTTGGAACTTACAGAACCATTTCAAACTACACGAACAAAAATATTATCTTTACAATTTGAATAATAAGCAATTTATTGTAGAGATTAGAATAGGTAAAGTAAATCTAAAATCAGATTGAAACTGTTAAGTGTGATGTGATCCATTTCCTTTTGCGTTTAAGCTTTAAGGCAAGTAACAAAACAAAATCCATGGTTGAGTGTGTATGCGGTCGATATTTGAACACTCCGAGATTTGCAGTGCTATATAATATTACAATATTCGGGCAAAACTGTGGACCACTCAAGGTTATGAACATAACTATAGATTATATTTATTATGACTACGGCTTAAGTAAGCGAGAGCAGTGCGAACGCGGAGAAGCTCAGCGTGAGTCACATTTGTAATTGTCTTGTAAACACATTTGAAGTAAATTAATAAGTAAAGAAAGCACGCAAATAAGTAAAAAGCTGCAGGTAGTCTTCTAGTCAAGTCAATTATCAAAATCATATAACTCTGTAGACTCTTTTGTAAGGAATGGAAAGAAAAATAATGTAATAATACAATCCACATGCTACTAACCTGATTTTCACTTCTTTCGACAGCCATTCCGGGTGCCGACCAAAATTGATGAGAATCGCCGCAATTTCCTATTAAACAAACCAAAAGCCATTATTTAGTACAGCCAATCTCATTTTTGTTTCTTACATTTATATCCTTAACTAACAAATATTATTAATTCCAAATACTACAGCTAAAATATACGCATTTATCTGTATACACATTTACTATATCAACTTTACAAAAACTTTCACATCCCACTCAAACAAATCGAAGTCACGAATGCAATATAATAAATGGATTTGTTAAGTCGAGTTTAAGGTTTTCGTTATGACAAACTATGGATTTGACAGTGCAGAAGCAATATTATTTGGTGTTAGTAAGATAAAAAATGTCTGTATTGTAGATTGCAGCATCCCGACCCGAAGAACACACAAGAAAATGTAATCTATTTACTGTACTGGGGGAAGCAACTAATCCTAAACGAAATTTATAATGGTTTTGAGAAACTGCGGTCGTTCTTTATACTTACACTTGCAGCCCTCGTAGCTGTGAAAGTCTTCGAATTATGTACAAGCCGTAGGATGACAATAGATATATAGAGATCCAAACACAACATACATTGAAGTACTAGTAGCTCATTGAGTTGGTAAAGTTATATCAGATACAGCTATAGAATTACACAAACCACACCGAGCTCGGCTTATTACTCTGTTTAATTAAACAATTTCATCACGCACAGAGTACACGCGTCTTAATATGTAAACATTCCATTCATCACGTTGCAAAAACTCTGTTTGATCAACTAGTACTTACTCAGGTATTACAAAACTGCTTATTAAAAGCGTACGTAAATATTTGCATTACACTAATTACATGACATGGTTTTGCAGAAAGAATATTCCATGCTCAACAACAGTAAGTACTTCTACCCACTTTAATATGACGTGTACACAAATAGAACTACAATTAGAGCAGGATTAATACTTTTTTGTTGATGGAAAGAATTATTCAAATACAAAAATTGGGAACGCATTTGGCATTTACAAAGAACGAATGAAAATTTTCATGTGAAATGAAAAGTGCTGAAATAGTAATAAAGTGCGCCTAGCATACAGTAACAGAAAAAAAACACAATAGACTTTCAGTGTGTTCGCTTGAGAATGTAATAGAAAAAAAGCATTTTTCTTGTTTATTCATCCGCGCTTATGAGTCTTTACACAACTTCTCGGCTCTCTCTGATGTGCGACTATTTTTAGAGTTTGAAATGTAATGTCAGTAGGTAAGCTAGAAGGAAGAAGGCCGTTGCTTATTCTATTGGGAGTACTATGTATTCTTCATCCGTCTTCCAGAGTCAAGTAAGTGTAAATAAACTACATGATTTTCATGACGTGCATAGCTTATCACTTGGTGTCTAAAGTTTTATAATTTATCACCACTGGGTTAGCGAAACTTGGTTAGAAATTACCATTTTCCACGGGATTTGTGCGTGACTTTTAGCTTAAAGTGTCAAAAGTTATAATGGCATTTGTTTGTTTATTCCTTAAATGAACAATAATGCACATAGGAGGAGAATGTCGAGCATAGAGGTCTTAGGAATTCAGTATAATTCTCTTGGACATTTTCACAATCACAATAACAAAATACATTAAACCTCTTGATTTAAACTAAGTCGATAGAAGTTTATTGATCATAATTCACGGCTCTGCACAACAGTAATACAATAAAAACTAATTTCGTATCATAAAATGTGATAAACTGTTGAACCAAGAGAGCAAAGTTTATGTGATTAATGTTTGAACCACGTCTGCATATCATCACATTACTTAAGTCACCTTGAACATCACATCCCCCAACATCCACAACACAAACAGAATAGAATAACACACTCACTCACTTATCTGTATCATCACAACAAAATCAATACTTGTGTAAGCTGAACAGACAATGCGTGTTAACTCGCAACCCGGGAGACAGATAATTAGGAATAATCAAGGAAGGCGAGCAGCAGCCTTATAGTCCCTAATCTTCTCAATTTGTACAGCCCAATAAACAAATTCCAATTCCGATCTTTAATTAGAACTAGAACCGTAGGCATTGAGGGAACACCGTCATTAATGAATGTAGGGAGATACACACGGAGAAAGCTAACTTCCACTTTATAGAAAGCTAACTATTTTATACACACAAAATGGAAAGCAATACTAATACAATACCCAAATCAACCCAGGAAGAACATATGTACATGCCTTACCACTATAGTAGCCCAGGCATCTAGAGGCGAGTGAAAACAGAAGATGTTCCCATACAGTAAAGTGCATAAGGCAAATGGAGCATGCAGTCAGCAAGCAGCAGCAGTTCCATCCCATAGAGAGACCACCAGCCGCGTTATATGATGAGATCTCTCAATCTCTAACTTGAATCAGCTGTCAAACTTTAACATATAAGCCAGACATGAGAACCTCTGTCACAAAGCTCCTCTCCTCTATGTACGTACGACTCCGTGTGAACTACAATCACTAAATCATCCTTCAAATTTCTGTCTAGCCAACTGTGTGTGTACTTTACTCAAATCTACAAAATACTACCGTCCTCGTGGAATTATGCATGTTACGATCCACACTACAATGCTATGTACATAGAATACCATGCATTTAAACGTAATCAACCCAGTCAACCAACTTGAAAAGTTTATTCGGTCCTCTCACCACAAAATCCACGATTAACAATATACATATATACTCGCACTACTACGAATTGAAGCAATTGTCTGCCAAAATACATATGTACTCGTGGGAAATGGTAATAGTAGCTCGTGTGCATATCATATACAGTAAAATATCAAACCATTGCATTTCGTCCCTATATATGACACTCGTGTATGTATATTATGCATAAAAACTATAACATATTCATATAGAACTCAACCAAACACATACCACAATTTACGTTCTTTCTTTTTCTTACTGAGGTTTTCTTCTGTTCAGTCTTATCACAGAAATTTTTAATTTAGTCTTCGGGCTTTCTTTCTTGCTCAGCAATTTTCTTAACAATAGCCTAGAATTCTGTCCTCTCAACCCGCATGTTTTCTTCTTTACTTTATTGCGTATTACAAAACAGCAACTTAATTATTGCAAGCGACCAAACCTAGTTTGATATATTCAGAAAAGAAGGACGAAGAAGACTAATACAATTTACATACAACTATAGACACCATAGACACAAGTAGGAAACACACGACACATACAGATACATGTAGCTAATAAACCATTTGTAATGGTCCAATTAAGTAACTAAGTCAATAGTAACTGCGTTATGAACTGTCACACAATAAAACATTTATAGCATCGACACGCCTACTGTTACACTGTGTTACTGGTATTAAACCCAGATGATTACATGTATTAATAACATCCATTGTCATTTCTAGATTTGCGGTCTTCAAATTCAAAAATTGCTGGATTTAACTTTAAAACATAAGTGGAACTCGCATTGCAGTAATTAGAATGTATTAAATATTTTGGTTGAATTATAGTAACACAGTAGTAATTCTAATAAGTCAACAAAGGTCATGAAGGAGTAGACCGATTGACCCCATTTTCAAACTTAGCCTCAAATATGGCTTCACTAGTATGCATACCAAATTTGATCAATGTCTCAGTGCGTTCTCAAATTATGGTGGTGAAGGTCAGAGGAACGGAGAGACGGACAGCTTTGGTCTTCCAGTAAAGTAACTTGGTTACTTAATAAAGAAGGAATATGCATTTGAGAAAGTCCAACAGATATATATTCATTGCTAATACACAGTAACTTCATAAATATGTTTGCCAGGGTAGAAACGATTGCTGTGCACGGAGAAAGTGAAACCACTACATCTACTTCTCTACTCTCCTGCTGTAATGTAATTCATGGAAATGTAAAGTATGAACGCAGGAAGTATGTCGTAGCTGTAAAGTAAAATACACCCATACATTACTTATTGCATGTGGCCAGGACAAGTTAAACCGCAAGAGGACTACTAGGAGTACTAGAAGTATAGGAAAAGGACCCTGAAATTGTAGTGGTAGTCCGAAAAGCCGAAGAGACCGCGCTAGTAGGGTAGAGCTATGAGGAAAGAAGACCTTAGCTAAGTATAATGGTGCAAAAGCAAGAGCAAGCCCAGTAAAAATTTAACATTCAGCCAAGCAGACAGGATGAATGAATTCATGGTTTGGTGAGACTGTTATATTTTGTGCTTCATGGCTACTATAACATTCTACGTGTCTTTATATTCACTAATAGCTTTCTCCAGCTTTGCCTACTTCCTTGGCTGGAACTGGAGAGTTTTGGTGGGTGAGGGTTATTTAGAACCACTGGGCGGGATGATAGTGACTTAGATGACTTGGCTGGTTCTCCAAAAGCTACTGTATTACCACAAAGTCCTTAACCATACAATAGCCAGTGGAATAACAGTAGCAACTACATAGGATGTATACATGGAGTACCAGGAACATAGATATATTATATAGTCGTCATCATAATAATGGTGGGGCCACTTTGAGCATTAACGTTAGCAAGACTATAGTTTTAAGTAACAAAGTAACGAGTAACTCAGTTTAGTTCAGCTTAGCTCTTCTCTTTTCAGTGTGGTTGCTAATGTAAAAAAAGTTTCTCTCCACATACAGTTACCACCACTTATATTTAGTATATGATCTTTATTAGTTGGAGGAGTGAGTCCGTTGTCTTGTACTGGAGGAAAGTCATGTACTAGAAGTAACTGCTTCTATAGCACAATGTAGGAAAACGTAAGTAGGTAAGTAAAATAAAGGCAGAGAAAGAGAAAGTGTGAGAAAGACTTGGCTTGACTGGATGGTTAGTATTTAGTTAGCTGGCTCAACCCTTTCTATTATCATCCAAGTACAAGCTGTGTGGAACAGTCAGTCGGTGGCTGCTACAAGTCATACGAAGAGTAAGCACAACTCCATGACTAAGATATACCACTTTACCCGGTTATATACCCCTATACCACATTTACTTAGTTAGGCAGTTCATCTCATCAACGAAAATTAACTCTCAAAAATAGCTTCCAACTTTTTCACTCATCTCTATCCCTACTCTTCCCTTTGTTCGCGATATAACTTTTGTAATACACAGATAGCAAACCAACCTATATGAGAATTTGCTCCTTTTTACATAGTTACAATTCTTCTTTTTGAGGGATTTACCATCAGCGAAGTGACAACTCATCTTCAATTCTATCGTTTTTCTCTTCTTTTCAAGGAATTTCTGTTCAATAATCCTAATCTTAAATCTCTCAAATGTCAGATTTACGAAGAATGAAATAAAATGTATTGTATATTCTGGGAATAGCGGTACCTACTTTCTGAAACATGAAAATGTACGTTCTATAGACTTGGTATCTTTATTTCACTGTTTCATTGTATTTTTCATAAAGTCAGGTTATACAAACACAAACAAGAACATGTCGGACGTAAATACTTAAAACAAAGAGATGTTTTTACTGTGAAAGATTAGTTTATCCCGACGAACTTGCTTTGCAGAGTACCTACTATATAGGGATGATAAAAATATATGTACAAATGCCGAAATACCAAACATTGGCTTAATAGAATGGTGTATAGAGAGAGAAAGGAGTAGTCATTCTAACCTCGAAATGACTGTAAGATAATGTGGTAGTTTTGAAAACTGTTTCAAAAAGTCGAATTTCAAGCCTCATCAGAAAATGTAATCCCACGGACTTGACAGGAAAAACACTCCAAACTCAAGGAGGCGTAAAGTTTAGTTCGACTTGAAAATTATTTAATGACCCATGAGGAAATGAATAATTTTTATCTTTTGGAAAAGAATATTGTTCCACATAAAGTGTAATGAAACATCTCACAGTACCTAAGAACTGCACTGCAACTAGCAAGCACTTAAGTTTTTCTTAGTTCAAATCTATGAGCAACTCATCCTGCGAAACGTTGCAAATCTAAAAAACGGGGAAAAAACAAGGGACTATATCTAGAATATCTCCACTACCGTCGTTGCTGTAGTTGGATGAAGAATAGAAAGAGAATCAGAGGAAACAATGATAGTGTGTGAATTTGAAATATTGTCATATCTGTCTGTAGTTTAGTTTGGCTTGGTATGTGAGTCTTGTGGGGGTAGGGTGGTGCTAGTGTAGTGTTATGACTGAAATGAAAGCGTGAGTCTAAAAATATTATGCACTTTGGTAAAATTACAGCTAATGCTATTTGGAGAGCTCAGCTGTTTGTCGGCTGAACGAGGGAGGTAAAAGCATGCAAAAAATGTTAAAAGCTCGACTTTCTTCGTAGAGTGGGGCAAGTGGTCCACGCCTTGGTTTGCCCGGTCGATAAAACATTTTAAGCAGCCAAACTAAGATGTGCAATTCAAACACATTTCAGATAAATAAACGCTTAGAAAAAAAGAAACCAAAGCGAGCGACAGAACTTAAGAGAGAGAGAGGATGGCAATGGCGGTAAAATCGTTTGAGACGCGTAAATCTTCATGAAGGTCGAAAAATAATGGAGTTTTAGATAGAAGAAATACTCCAGTTCAATTTAAATCTAAAACGAAAAACATTCTCCTTTGGAATGACACTAAGCATTTTTTAGCTTCTGCTCAGTTCACGTCATATTCTGATGCAAATGTGTACAACAGGGAGTACTAATGTAACACTAACCGCTTCTGTCTCCAGAAACTAACAATATACATAAGCACTTTTTCACTTTCCCTAATATTTCGTTGAAGCCGCTACTGACGGAGAGAAACACTTCTTCTTCTCTAAGTCTAAGTCTACTAATATACTACACTCGATCATGACGTTTCCATGTATTCATTCTTATTTCTCAACCTAACTTACAACCACCAACCCGGTTTTTGGGGCAACGCGTTATCAAACCCTACTTCCCCTGCACTGGTATAATATGTATCCTTTCTCATGTATTTAATATACTATTACCGTCTTTCTTCTATCTATCTCTTGGCAGCTTATGAAGGACTGTTATTATTTACGTATAGAAGTTTTTATCCATGAATGTACACTGCACGCTCATATTTTTCCTTCACAATGTACACGTACCTACATTTACGTACGAATATAAAGTGTGTATGTATAATTTTATGTTTTTGTAAAAACATTAGTACAGGATATTAAGGTAGGTACTGGTAGTTTTTGTATATAGCTGAGGACGTATTTCTATATGATGTATATGACAATTTGAGATTCATAAACTGCTTACATATCATAACACTAATAGTAAGTTACTTTAGTAATGCTAACAATAAATGTACTCAAGATCGGCAACTGTTTTCATTTGTCTAGTCATGCAAATATTTACTTTCGCTATTACGTTACTTTCCCTACTCCTACTTGAGCATAAAGTACATATTTGAATGCAAGTTAGTTGTAAGTACTCTGCGAGAGTCTTTTTACAAGTTTTGCAAAAGAGTCAAGCCAAGCCACTGCACAAGGCACGATAGACACACGATGTTCCACTTCACAGTTCAGATCATTCCTCATCTTCAGAAAGGAAAGCCATGCCAAGCTCGCGTCTACTAAAAACAGAGTGACTGAAGTCAAGTCAAGCTACCAAATTGCAATGGAATACAATGCAATACACATACATAGGTAGTTGCAAGAACAAAGTATAAACCATAGTTTACGAATTCGAATGGAGGGAACTGACACAACATTTTTGGTCATGATGTAGTGATGTAACATACATGGAGCACAAACACAGCACTGTTTTCTTAAGAAAGTAACTCTTGTGCTAGTACCACCACCAGAAGAACTATAATACCATTTCCTTTACAATGTATGTAGAATTATACCATGAAGAAGAAGAAATAAGGTCTGAGACAACTACGAGTGAATACTTGAATGTTGGGATGCGGCTACTAAAACTTGAGTCTAATAGTAGTAGAAATAGCTTGCTGGCACTATCACAGAACAAATCAAGGCAGAAGTAGTACAGCCACTACTACTACTGTATGTGCATTGTGCATGTACATGTAGTATCCTAACATAAGCTGAAGATATGAATACACACACACAGGCACGTAGTGTGTATAGTGCATGTACACAACAGTAGTAGTGTACAATACTTTTCATGTTAAATGGAAGGAGCCAGGGAGCAGATAATATGAGTACATCCAGTGTATACTTAATAATATAAGAAAAAGGATGCCACACTGGTAGTTACTGTCTGAGCATAGTGAATTGATACTCTCAAAGTAGATCTTTTAGGAAGTTTTCTTCTTTTTTCCTTTCCTTTCTTTCCGTCTCATCCCATTCCTCTGTGAGTTAGTGGGGGCTTCTCGGCTTTCAATTTCTTTCAAGAGTGACTCAAGTCAAGCAAGAGTGGAAAATATTTCCGTTTCTATTTGCAGACCTTTCAAAACCATCTTTCCAGCTTTGCTCATAAAAAACACAGCTATACAATGTAAGACGACGAAAGCAAATAAAGCTAAGGGATGTACTTTACACAATCTCTAGTAGTACCGCCATCCCACACAACAAGCCTGTCTCAAAAACACTGTGTATTAATCTAATTTCAGATTTTCCGCAGTTATCTCTTCTAACGCTTCGGCTAAGCTAATTTGCTTTACATATTTGCATTCACACACACACATACACAACACACAAAATGAACATACACTAAACTGTACAATCCTATGCTTTCCATCATAACTTCAGCTCACTCACTCTTAGCTGGCAGAAACAAACTTCTGGGAATTTCTTTGCATTGCAACCATGGATTGCCTACTACTCGTATGGTTGTGTCTCGTCTATTGTTGTCGCGCTAAAGCTAAAAAGCTTTGCTGAAAAGCAATGTGTGTATTCTCAATATTATTTGACACATGATGCTGTGTAGATATAATGTATCTAGCCTATCCCACATGTGAGTTTCTTTAACAAATGCGAATGTACGTCTATAGTGTACAGAATTGAAGTGCATAAGATTTAAAGCAAGAAAGGACAAGAATCTACATTTTCTATTCACGTCTTTTAAATAATTCCCATAATAAAAACCCAAGGAATTAAAAGATATACAGTAATATCTAATACGCAATGTGCCTATGTTATTACATACGTACCATTATCAAATTGAACACCTTAAGATACCTAAATAAATACGTAATGTGCAATAATCATCGTTAGTTTAATTTTAAGTCGATGTGTTAAAAGACACTAAACCATGAACCTTTAGATTGACTGTACGGAATAAGATTATTTAGTCCAATACAAAGTTACGATTCAATTTAGCATACTTATTCTTCACATATAGTCGTTAGTTGAAACTTTTAAGCTTAATCATTTTTCATTTTAATTGTGTGAAGGAAACAGGGAAACACACACTTGTCTACAGACAAACTTTTACTTTTATATCCCTGTGCCATACAAACAGTATAGTAAGAAGGGTTGGAGTTATAAGAGAACATTCTCTCGTCTTTAGTATAAATTTCAGGAAGATTTAACTGAATGCGTAAATAATATGGTTGGTGCTAACTGAGAATGAAGAAAGCTACTGAAGTAAGAGACAACAGAAGTGGGGAAAAGCCGAAATGCCAACACAAATAGTTAGAAACTGTTAAAAATTCTTTCTCGCAACACTTTGCCTACTGTTCTATTTCTGAGTTAGTTGAAAGCAGGAACTGAAGGCTCGGTCTAGTTTCGTTTCCGTTCTTAGCTTCTTCCTGCTTTCTGCGTACGTTACTTTCATTTTACATACACACTGTCTACAGTCTGTCCAGTAGACAGAGGAAAGTAGTTTCCGTGGCTTATAGTAAATATTATACTACTACTCTCAGTCACAGTATGATGAAACGTGAATTTGCAAGTGAATAAAAGAATTCAAAAGGGTTCTCTTCTGTACATACATCGTTTGGAAGATCCGACTGAACGCTATTACATAGATGTGTGTGTAAAGTTTGCCTTGAAACGTTCTGTGCAGAAACAACATTCAGGGTTGAGAAAGCCATTTTTAAGCTTTGCTTGGTTCGACCACGCTAGACACATGGCTAATAAATATTGCACATTTAGCAATATAAGAGAAAGAAACGTAGTGACTCAACTCACTCAGCTCTACAATAACACTTCTGTGTAGTATAAAACTAGACTTACGACATGACTAGACTATCTCCGATCCTCAGCTCAACTTCAATTCTCCACATACATATTGCAAGACATTTTTCATCTCCCAATACTTTAAAGAAGTTACATTCAGTAATTTGGAGCAACAAAATGGCACATACATCATATAGACCATGGAGCTACCCTATAATATAATACATCTGCTTTTCGAATACGAGAACATCAACAGAGATATACACAGAATATAGATTAATATTGCAAACTCTGTACGCAAAACTAAACTTCTCCACTTTTAGTACTTTCCCTTCTTTGCTTTCAACTTGCCCACTTAGAAGAACAATGGAATTAATGCACACAACTTTACACTCTTTTACTGCTACACTCTTATATGTAAAAAATGTACTGTATATCCTATACCCTTATAAATAATAGTAACAATTAAATTATTCCATTAAATATCATAATGCGAGTTAAATACAATTAAGTCTTATTAGTGTAGGCCAACAAAGCAAACCAATGCTTCCAGATTCCAGATGAAAAGAATGCCTAATACTTTAGTTATTGATGGTCAAGATTGAGTTTATAAATTTTTATACTTTCAGTTTATTTCCTTATCATGGTTGATTTGCTCATTTATGGTTCAAACATCCGTACAAGTTTAAAATGGTATATTACTTAATTTAAAAAAAATTACGGACAATTGTAATGTTCTGGAGAAATTACTCAGTCTAATAAGTATTGACTATAAGTATATACAATACTGTTGAATGTTGTACAATATTATAAGTAATACAAAATTGTCATGGTATGATAATACTCAACGAACATTGGTAGAGGTACGGTACAACATTCGGCTTTTTTGGAAAGCATGAGCGTGTAAAATAGCTGTAAAGTATCATTGCACAGGGAAGCTCTATAGTAGTATTTATTAAGTGTTTGTAGTGTTGGAAGGTGTTTAGGGAAATATTGGTGGATTGGTTAGACATTGTATGGAATGAAGGAAAGAGGGAATAGCGTTCCTGCAAGTACTTACAGTGTACAGATGGATTCAAAGAGGTAGAAGCGTAAACGGAAGGTGATTCTCAAATAAATTATTGTCCTCTATCCATTTGTATTGATGCTGCTCGGAGTAGATAGCCTTTTCGTTACTCTGACTAGGATTTCTTTTCCCATCTACTATGAAGTGAAATGGACAAGCCATGATATAGTTATCTGAGCATTCATCGCAAATAGAATGTATGTGGAACATCATTCAAGTCTTTTATCAATGTGTATCAAAGATGTACTACTAGTACAGAATACACAACGAAACACGAATACCGATATACAAATAGATTCCAGGTTGCTTCTACTTCTATGGCTTTTCACATAAATACTACAAAATTCTCTAAAGTCACTTTGCTTTCTTCAATGTGATAAAGTAAATACTTCCAATTCTAAACATCTTCAGTGCTCACCACGAAAAAAGACGTAATGGCCCAATAGTACACTAAAAGCATAGGAAGAAAAACACCCAGTAAAATACACGATGATTCTTCTTGCCTCTTAAGTTAAAGTTAAAATATGCACTTGTGTGTGCGGGAGAAGCTCACCAGTGGATTTACATTGTGAGTAAATTGTGGCGTAAATGAGCATGAAGACCGTCTATCTTGTTAACACTCGCACACAAATCCTTTTGTAACTGAAGTAACTGCCATACATAGACCGTATCAATACTATTACAGTTACGATAGTCAATTCAGGTGAAGTTGTTAGTTGTTAGCATGAATGTTTTAAAATCTAGTGGGTCACATATACTCGACTCTTATGTTATCATCATCATTCTCTCACCATGCCTCTTTAAAAGTAGCATTCCCCGGGCAATACACGCGAGCATACATAAGAACAACAAATATTTGGCGACGAAATTCTAATTACATTGTGGGATGAGAGAACTAATTCCAATTGGAATAGTATGACAGGAGAATACTACTACAACGAGAACATCATTGCTACAAACAGTACAGAGCTTCTAAATGCATTCCTATTACTATTACCATTACATCACATTTTCACATTCCATAAGATCACCATGCACAGGCAGACGAAGTCATAATATGTAATGATAAAAGGCGTTTCGTATCATCAGATGATGGGATAACATGACATGCAAATGAGTTTCAAATTATCAAAACTAATCCTGAAAAACCCAGTGCCACATAACACAACACTTCAGGGCTGACGATCAGGATCCTAATATGTAATTTGAATTTTAATTGTGAAATTAGGAAACTCAATTTCAGCTCTGGATGACAATCACTTCACTTAACTTGTACCATGGTGTGCTCTGTGCACGTATGTCAGTACTTCGTAGAGCAAGGGGTGCAAAAACTCTTGTTTCATTCTTGGAACACTAACCAGTATATATCCGACCACGATACAAAACAGAAAACAGACCCAGCAACCGCAAATTGGAATAGAATTTCAGTTTTCCGACTTTTCCCTTTAAGTTGAGACAGATAACTTTGGTTGACTACTACTACTATGGGGTATGTTATAGTCGTAGTGGGTTGTTAGCTTTCGTAGGTAGTTTAGTGGCTCAGTTTTCACTACGAGCAAACAGCCAGCAGTTTTAGCTTTTCCTGACACGCTATCCCATCCCAGCTTTTACATACAATAACAACATTGGCAGTATACATGGCAAATATGATAATAGGTGACGGTGAGCCGTCTGTCCAAGTTTATAAGCCAAGCCAAAGCCTACTTCCCATACTTTCATTTATTTCACTAACGTTTACGTTTGTATTTCACTACTTACTCAGTCACTAGAATGAATGTACATTTCCACGACGTTACAATACAATACACTTGTTCTATTCTACACTACCAAAAGGAATATTACCAAGGAAAGGAAGAGAAAGAGTACCTTCCCTCTTTCCATCGCATCACATTGCACTACATACTTATATTGTAATGTAAGTAAGTGTAGCATACTAATAATTCTAAGCTTAACGGATCTAGCCTAGAAAATACTACTTGTACAAGAGAGAGTAGACACAGTGTATTGTTATGACTATGACTCTTACAGGAACTACAATGCTACAGCTTTAAGTAAGGACGGGACATTGCATTTGCTTAGGACGAGCAGTTCAACATAATATAATACATCGTAAACAAACGTAACAGTAACTGTATACTACGCTTGTATGTACTTTTATACCAGTCGTAGTAAGCCACTCTCTCTGTCTCTAGTATGGCTGGAGAAAGAAAAGTCCTTGGGTGACTACAACAGATATAAATGTATTCGTACGGATATAT
Organism: Pogonognathellus flavescens; assembly: GCA_019776165.1. Classification (NCBI taxonomy): domain Eukaryota; kingdom Metazoa; phylum Arthropoda; class Collembola; order Entomobryomorpha; family Tomoceridae; genus Pogonognathellus; species Pogonognathellus flavescens. Next base: position 33,051 of record JABASD010000821.1, on the reverse strand, counting down.
CTCTCCTCGGCAATATTTAGTATATTTGAATGGTTTAGTGAATAACGGAGTGGGATACGTACGGGGGACCGTACCAGTACAATAGAAGACTGTATGTAATAATAGTAGCAGTACAGTTTACATTATTAGTAAAACTGAACCTCAATTTAGCTACTAGGTACTAATAATATTATGTTATACTTGTAGCACTTGTAGTAGTAGTAGTAGCAGTGTGTGTGGAGAATCTGTTTGCTAATAATACTGTGATAGCGTTTCTGCTGGAACTGGAGTCGTAATACTATCAAACATGCACATCAAAGTCATCAAATCGATCATAAACAAAAATGCCTCGTGCCTACATTTTCTTTCATTTTGTTCACATGACTTGAGCTGGTGCCATGAGGGCAGAGCCCACAGTCAAATTTCGGGATATAATCTAATGTAATGTAATCTAAACGGAGCTTTGTCTTCCGGGAGTTGTTTTTCGAAAGGCTACACAATTTAATATATGCAAGCATAAAAGTCGAGAAGATGGGCGATATTGCACACAACAAGAAAGTACTTTCAAGCAATTCCCATAAGTTATCCAATTCATATTCTTCAATTCGGGATTCAATGAGAATATAGCATGGCTTCTTCTGATGCTGTGTGTGTGGGTAATGGAAGCATAAGCAGAGCTTAGCTTTAACTTCAGCTTCACTTAACATTTGACTTTGCCCTACTGGCTCCTACTTGTTTATAATGTACATTGTACTTTTAGCAAATGTGATTCTGTTATCACAAAATCATAGCAAAGCTATCTCACTCAACAACTGTAGAAACAAAGACTCCATTTGTTTAAGATTACAAATACAATGGAGAATAATATGTGCATATGCAATTGCCACAACTGCTTTCGTTCTAAAGCGAGCTCCATCCTCAATCCAACTTGCAAAACTGAGCAGCCCTAATCTAAAATTCTGTGCGGAACAACATCTACTACAGCAAGCTTGATTGCATGTATTGAAGCTGTTTAGAAAGTCAATGTTTCGTTTTGTAACATTTCACAGGACTTGTAACTAATAAATGATTAAGGAGAGTAGAATGTGTGCTTTGAAATGAATACGAGCCCATTTCAACTTAACTCAACGGTAATGCATGTAAACTCTTGATTATTTCAATAAGATTGCGCTATGTGCAAGAACATTGTGGAAAAGTTAATAAAACCCGGGTTCAGACTTTTTAGGACTAACTAGGCTCTACAATATAAATGTAAACCATCCCACACTTATACAACTCCTTGCCTTGGCATGGAAATACTCATTCTTGCTACGCGTACTTATGTTTCATACCCATACACACGCCACATATTTTTGCAAGGTTAAGGAAGGTAAAGGAATCGTAATCTTGTATAATGTAAGTAATATGTTGTTGAATAAGATACATTATTACCTATAGTACACACTTAACATAAACTTTGTCATATTGTACGTACTACATAGTGAAATACTTTTCAAATTCCTCCGTTCTCTCAAAACTGGAACAATAACATGGAAAACGTATTAAATAAATAAACTATTTCATGTTCTTTAGTGTTTAGATATGATTGTGACATTAACAATACCAGGTATAGGTACTTAAGTACACAGGTAGAGACATTTGCAGTAAGTACTTTTTACAGTTTTGACAATTGCAGTAAGTACTTACAGTCTTGATTTGAATATCTTGAAACAATATTAATTGAGTCATATTCAAATTGTAATTTGTATCGCAGAACATTGTTGGTTGTGTTTCTGGATAGGAAAAGAGTAGGTATGGTTGAAGAAAATATTTTTACACTGAAAAAGCAAAGGATAGATTCTTTAGAAAGATGAAAGCATTGAATGGGTTGGATTGTACTTTGTGGAAATAATGGAACAGGAAGGGATGGGTACAAGAAAGAGTACAATTCCACACATGCATTGAGCTGGAGCCTGTCAAAGAAGGCAAGTCGCTTTAGTCCTCCATTCCACTCCAGTGTAGCATGGCATTACTACAACTACTACAACCATGTAGTTAATCTCACTTAACCCTGACCAAAATCTCCTGTATTGCTAGAGTGGTGGTAACGACTCTGTACATAGCATATAATTTGTGTACACATACACACATGTACAGTACACAGTACACACATGGTAAAACGCTGAAGGGCGATGGATTCCCAACATATAATTGATTACTTTCTTTTATAGCTATGCCTTCTAAGAAATAGCGTCGTGTAGGCTTAATTTCGTCAAGAAAAGAATCTTTAACAGTCCCGTTTTTGTAGTGCAACAAAGAATGGTAGAGAAAGTTGGTGACATATTTTGTAATTTGTACGCAGTATATAATGGTCATAACTGTTACCTGCGTGATGATAACTGTAGTTTATTTTTATGTACTTTGTCCTGGACATCTTTCCGCGAAATGTTTTCCTACGCTCCTATCTCTGCCTCTTGTATTCTCTCTTTTTAACATTTGTACAACTCTCCCAGTAAATCATCTCCCGGAAAAGACTTTTACTGACACATTGCAATGTGCACGGTCAGTTATTTATACAGGAACAGTTGTTTAATGCAAATATTACACAGAATGTGAATTTATACTTAAATTATTCCATTAAATAAAAGCATGAGAGTTAAATGCAATTAATTAGTGTAAGTCGAAAGGCAAACGAATACTTCCAGATGAAGAGTATACCATAATACTTTAGTTACTGATGGTCAAGATTGAGTCGATACATTTTTATACTTTTGGTTTATTTGCTTATCATGGTTGATTTGCTAAACTGTGGTTCAAATACAAGTTCAACACGAAATCCGAAATCTCTCGTTGTGACTCGAAAGGTATTGGTTAGAGAAAGCAAACAGGATGAAGATTGTATTCTATGTTAGTATAACTCCTACTGTAATCTGGAATAAAGTAATTCGAGTTCCGTAACATAAACCTCTTGGACAAGCGTGGAAAAAATTGATTGATGAAGGTAAATCAGCTCGTAATGCTGTCTTAATAGTCGACCATTTCCTTATATTATAGGAGGGTCATAATTTAGCTGTGATGTATTTATAAAATTGGCCAAATACATAAATAACGGAGTAGTCACGGTTTATATACAACCACTGCTGGTACCAGCATACTGCTATAAATCAATATTATTTTTACGGGCTAAGATGATTCAAAGCACATACCATACAGAAGAATTCAGCTTATTACTTTTGATAGTAGTATAAGTGGACGTATGAAATATAACCAGTTCTGTTTGCATAGCACTACTGTGAGAATGTAACTGTGACTCTACGGTTTTCGCAAAGCTAATATTATTATATTGTTATTGAATTACATACACATACATGGTAATGTTATCTGTATAGTTAACAGAATACATAGTACATTGTTAAGTAGGTATACATTTTAATCCAAGCACACAATACCAACAAAACCAAATGGAATAGTAACTATGTTATTCTGTTATCTAGTCCTATCGATCATATTATAATTACAAGAAAATTATATCTTCTAAAAAATTATTTAATGACATAAGAATGGAGTTACGCAGTTTGGACATGAAAAGGTTAGATTTGCAGACTTGCAGTAGGCGGACTGATACGGAAAATCATAAAAACCTAAATTAGTTTAGCTACAAGATTGACATTGAAAGAAATAAAAGGTGCTAGATAGCAAAGCTACAACGGTCCAAGTAGCTCGCAGGGAAAATATAAACCACAAAGTAAAGCCAAGCTACCCGGCTACATAAAGGAGCTTTCAGAGAGAGAGAGAAAACTACAGAGTAGAAGTAACATTGTAGAAGTAAGGTACTATTGGTTTGGCTGTTGTTGTTGTTGTTGAGTGTACGTCGGACTACTTTACAATTGCCAAGGAAAAAGGCATGAGTTTCTAGCATGCAACTATGAAATGTATATTATAGGTAGCATAAAAAAGGAGAACCTTTCAGGGCGATTGGATTACGATTACATCAAACACGTCACATCACAATTCAAATGTGATATAAAGTTTCAATTTCTCTTTTTTCCTATACAAGTTGGCGCTAGACTCCATTACTCCATGAAGCAGGAAAAAAGTAAGCGAACAACGAAGCAACATCAAAATCTAATAAAAATTGTAAACCAACACACACTCCAGTACTAATAAACAGTGTATAGATATAATATAAAACACAACACTACGTAACATGTAGACTTGTAAGATGGAAATAAATATCCAAACGCCTGGGCTATTACAATCTGCCTACTTTTAGCAAGCCAAAAAGCCGCTACTTCTCTCCACTAATGCTATTTGACCTCGCCCAAACAACAGTTTTTAACAGAGCAACCACACACTTAATAAACACACAGTCCTATACACTACCACATAATATTAACTTACACAATCCACATTATTATTTTCCTTTCCACACACACACAACCCAAAGCATTTTATTGGCAATATCATCCTTTCGTCATAGCACAAATCTATAAGTTGTCATCAGAGCATATTACGAGTACATCTAGCCACATAAAAAACCTCATCATGGCTAAATGCACATCTTTGTGGGCCACATTGCTTTTTATTACATATTACCTTGCTATATGCGTCCTCACTCACAGTAAATACATAAAAGCCACAATCAGTCAAAAGAACAGTAATATCCTAGTAGTAATCGTAGTAGTCTCGCCAAAATGTAACTACCTATACAGCTACAACACAAATCACGATGTAGCCTCCACACTCTTGACTTAAAGTCAAACACCTTTAGTCCTCAAGACCGTTCTAGTCAAAAATCAATGTTAATGTATAAAGATACGCAGTAGGTATACACTTACAGCTGAAGACAGTTTTAAGTAGTGCTTTAAACTTTTCCCCCGGAGACTATCCCATGGAGAATTCTGAGGGCATATCTAATTCAAATACTGAAAAACGTAAGTGCAGTACATACACCGCCTATTTGCTTTCTACCCTTATTATATACTTTTCAACACACACAAACACATCCATACTTTTACATACTTACTTCACTTTCAAAGTCGAGTAAAGCTACCAACAAAGTGAACATTTTTCCTGTAGCAGTTTCCTTACAATACTGGGAATGTCTATGTGTAATGGTACATGTTATTATTACTGTATCTATATATCTGTTCTATATATGAAAAACCTTCATTTAATTTTTTCCGACAGGTTCTACTTACGTTACACATGCCAGCTCATCTGTAGCCGTCCAGATAGGACATACGCAGTAAATAGAATGAGATACAGTAAGGTTTTTGCTGGAAATAGAAAAACGGATGGCAGTAGCAACCTTCCTCTACAAATTCTCAATAAACCAAATGCTTGGAGCGATATAAGAGAGAAATTGAAGTGAAGCAAAGTGTAGCCAGTCGTGTCGGTATTACAAATGGAATGAATTTCTCTGTCATAAAAGACAGTGGATGAGAATAAGCGGTTAACCCCAGAGTGGAAACATTTGTGAGCTTTAGAGAACCGAAACCGACCAGGAGAAAACCACCGAAATGGCTAGGACAAATCCAGGGAAAATTAGGAAGAATAAAATATTTCATCATCATCAAAGGAGTTTCTATCAGAAAATCCACTCGGGCTTATACTATACGCTCAAGACTTTACACAGACAAGTGCGGAGTGAAGAGGGCTGAGTTAGAAAGTCTAGAATGTAGTAAGTGCTTGTAGCATTCTCTTCTTCTTTACACGACGTGTAAACAGATCCTTTGTAACTACACTTACTTTTACGGGTAGTATGGTTGTAAGTAAAGCAATGTTAATAGAAGGTGCTAAAGGAACTTGGTAACCGCTATCTACGAGTATATCCATTTACAAACGGGAAGAGCGTGGAATCGAGGTGCTCATTCATCGACTTGGCCGTAGATATGTACGGAAACATGAACATGACATCAAATACTGGAACTGGCGAAGAGAAGGACACGGGCGCGCAGGAAGACATACAGACAGTCAAGTTTAAGGCAATAAGTGAAGGGAAGAAATTGACATGAAGTGAGAGAACAAGAAAGATAGAAAGACGACAGTCAGCAACGTGAGTGTGAAATTGCAGAAAGACATCATAAAAGTAATAGGATAGCAGGTAGAACGTAAAACCGACCGACAAGCGTGACAGAGCTGAAGTCACCGAAAGTCAAAAGTGGGTAACTGAAGAAGTTCACAGAGCTAAACCTGTAACTTAAGCAGGAGGATTCAAGACGGAAAAGCTGTCAGCTTAGCATGAACTAAGAAGATATTCTGTGGATTTCACAAGACTTAGCTTCTCGTCTACTTTTCAACTTCTTTGGTGTGTCCGTCTGCTTCCAGTGCTCTTCGCTCTCCTCTTGGTCTTCAGAACTCAAAAAACTATGCTTACTCATCTTCACTGCCACTTCATTGCATATACATATGTGAACTATTTCTACAGCTCTAAGTCTATTACATGTAAATAGCATCCCTGTGTATCCAACTACTCCACTTTTACCAACTCCACATAATTCCCATTACTTTTCCACATACTATATTTATACAGACAAAAGCTACGTCATTTAACAGAAAGTGTGTGTTTCCCTATACACAGGCATTTGTATGGATCACACAAATAGCTATGCTTACTTTACAGAAATACTCATTCCAAGCAAGCTGTTGTTCAAAATATATGTGTGATGCATGCAACTAGCTCACCACCATCTCCCTCTTGTATAATATATAACCCTTCTCACAAACGTCCAGACAGAAAAGGCCAGCTAGTAAATCGTAAGGGCAACAGTTCTTTCTCCCCCGTCATCGTTTACATCCCACGTTCCTTACCCACCAAATACGGTATATATCTTTTCTGTTAAACTGATATCATGGAATTGCACACTACAAGCTTTTTTAAGTTCGTTCATTCTACAATGCCAATATTTTGCTTAGATTAACTGATCCAATAAAAATCTTTGCAATTAAAAAAATTAACCATTAATAATTTTTTACTTTTTTTCACTTTATGACTTAATTAGCTTTACACAGTGTAAAAATGCTCTAAAATAAATTCCATAAATATTTGTTGAATTACAGCAGAAGAGAATGGACAGGGTAGTCAGAGAAAGCGGGACAGAAAATATTGTGGTGAAAATTGAGCGAGGGATGCTATGTCGCCGTTTACTGTACTGGCTGTACCTATACAGTCGGTAACTTTAAGCATATTATAAGACCTTAACAGGTAACCCTATTTTGTGAAGTGTGGTTATCAACACACACATACAGAGCATATTATTATATAGTTGTTTACATACACGGTTATATTACGCCATGGATATATGTATTACACATCTTCATGCAATTTTAACTTATTAACGTGAGCACGAACATAAACAAAACAGGGCCACGGAAACAAACGTAGGTAACAAGTAACAACCTAACAAAATGAATGGCTCACCAGGCAAGGTAAAATGTAAATATTATGTGCTTATGTTAAACCCAGCAGTGTGCAATGTGCATATATTTAAACTAGGTGTGTTATGTTCCATATCGGGCAACATGAAACACATGCAGTACTACAGTACTATGAGCGCAATTTGAGTCGTCACACTTTACATGACAACACACTCATATAGCAAGAGTTGATGTTATGTGCTCGCACTCCAATATTAGTTTTAAACACAGAATTGATATCTTCATTCTGGGTTGAAATTGTTCCAACGCAAGTCTTGAGAGAGTGTTTTGTATTGCCTATTACATTACCAACTGCGTCGTTCTGTTAGGTACAATTCATGCCGTCAATGGATAGACTTGACAAAATGTTTCATTCCATATACCTACTGTAGAAATAATACAATACCTGTCTGTTTCTAAACACCCGCACCCTAGAAAAGTTGTCACCAGACTATTTTTCGTCTACTTAACTTTGTGTGGAATAATATTTCCTGATGTACTACTGAATTTTACGTTGGTTCTGACAGAAGCACTGAGGAAAATTGCATGTTAGCTGTCTATGGCATTTTGCACACCTCGAGACACAGTAAATACACCTTATGTCTCTAAGCGAATGTTGCCATAAACTATTCATTGCATGATTAATTATTTAAATGTGAAACATTATTGCAACAGAAACTGTCCCTTTCCTTGTTTAGGAAAGTGTTTAGGGTCTGGTGTGATATTCTCTATTGATAAATACATTACCAATATTACTAATGTAAATTTTGTATCAACTACTACTTATATTATTATTGGCAAACCTTCCTAATTGTAAGTTATGATACTGTGGGTTCAATTCTCACTTTGACTACCAGGATTGTCTATTTGTAAGTATATTAAACTGTTATGATGTAAAGGCCAAGCCATGCCTCTGAAACTATCGAGCATGAGTTATTTATTCCAAGGACAGTAAATGGAGTTGTGAATTTTAATCACGAATGCACAGCTAGATATATAGGTAAAAGGTGCCGTGCTAAAAGTTTTAGGAACAAAGCAACCTACTTAATTTACAGTCGTCAATCAAAACGAATGAAATAATTGAGTAGTTAGCAATATAAAGAAAATCTTTGACGTTCTATCGATTTTACAACTGTTGTCATTAAAGGGAAAAATGCAAGGGAAAACATCGTGCGAATCATGAGGTATTTTTGGATTGATTGCACGCAGTGCATTCTCGGGATTCCATACGATGTGAAAGGCCGGCTGTCTGGTGTGTTAACTTTGATTGCGTGTTTTCAATGTTTATAAAAGTAAGTGAGTACATTCTCCAGTGTACGGCAATTTAACTGCCTATCCTACGTGTGTCTTTACGACTAGTTAAGCTGCAAATGCATGGGACAGCCTTTTGATCAAATGAAATGAACACAAAAACGTTGATGATGATGAAGGAGAAAAAAGGCGTTTCTTTCTTCATGCTCGTTCGCTATAAATCACCCACTCATCAACACACAATAATAATATCAAACAGAAACAATGCACAATTTTAATACGGGTGAAAGCCAAACGTATATACAATACCTACATACATACACAATGCAATGAATAATTTTAGTATGCACAAAAGAACAGGACAACAGTCATTTCCAATCATTATGTAAAAGCATTTGCATGCTCAATTTCTTAGAAGCAAATAAAGATGTCTAATATTAGTACAAAGATGGGAGATACAGCAGTGACACTTCACTTAAAATATTAAATATATGTTTTGTCCACAGTTATACAAAAACGAAGTTCCAGGGCAGGGTTGTGTAAGTATAAGTGAACATAATTGTAATTTCGGTTTTTAGGGACATAACAGTTGTTGCAAGTAAGTTCTCTACACATGCATATAAAGCATATAGCCGTATCACTATAGGTATATAAGTGCATAAAACTGAAATGGCAGTAAGCAATCAATCTAACAGTAAGTTCTATTATGTATTCCATTAGAGCAACTAAAATTTGCTAAATATAATCCGCACAAATGTAGTTACACGAGCATATGAACCACCTTTTTGTATTCTTTTCTGTAATCTTATGCTGCTCACGCAGTCCTTTCATTTTCCCTTCACCCTTCCCATCAAAACAATGATATTATTTGTACAAGCTAAAATGTACAGCATGCAATATCCGACTAAATTGTGAATACACGTTAAGGCAATCCAATATAAATTTATTCACTTTAACAATAAAATACAACATGGTCGAATACTTAAAGCAATGAACTTTCTCCATTTCAACTTACAGTCTATTCTAAACAAGAGCAATGCATTTGTTGATAAAAACTTTAATCCATCCCATCAATCTTTTACGACCTAAATGCGAAGCGAATTAAAGCTGCTTAAATAATGAATCGTCTGACTGATTCAGCTTATATTTAAAGGAAATTGCAAAGTTTGAATGAAACACTTTGTTTGAACATTCAGTAATTAACTCAATCATAATTGACTCACAAAACACAATGACATTAATGAAATTCGTTGCTTATTGAACTTACACTTTTGGTCTGACAAAAACACTCGGCTCTCTCACCTTACCACTTACATTTCATGTAAACTTTAACTAAATCCACACTCGACATAGTTCTAAAGGTTCAAATTCATTTTTATTTCAGACGAAAATGCGTTTAGTTGCAAACAAGCCGAGTGATTTTGATATTAGTGCAACGTTTCACAAGTAGTGAGTAGCAATTTTCCGTCTGGTAAGATTTTCATTGCTGGCATCCAATCAGGCTAGGCTTGCGACTGATCGTCCGGGAGAAAATTATGTAGAACCGTTCAAAATGTGGCAGGGAAAATTTCCATAAAGATTCTTTGGGCCACAGTGAGAAAATGTGAAGTATCCAGTTGCCGACATGCATCATAATACCGGTTGTCGTTCTCTGTTCACAAGTGAAAATTTAGGTTGATTCCCATATCGGGAAAGTTTTCTTTGGAGCGTTCCCTCGTATTCTTTTCACAATTCTCCAGTTCACATCATCAAGAAAGACGGGAAGAAAAGTGTGGGGATTAATAGTGTTTTGGGTATAGGACGCGTTCTAAAGGTTCTAAGTAAGTAAAGTGTAGGTTTAGATGTGACGCTTGCATAGTACTTACGAACACGTCAATAGAAATCTACTAATTCCTATGTATATGCAGCGTGGGACACATCCAGATCCAGATATCTGTAAATTTACAAGTAACTAGTACTAGTGGAAAATTTGGCAGAGTGTATTAGAGCTATTTCCAAGTTGTCTAAACTCAACTCGACTCAACTTGCCAAGAGTTTCACTAATGCCACTAAAAAAGCATCCTTCTGGTTTCAGATTACTTCCATTTGCCTACCTAGGTCTGTGCATTATTTTATCTAAATTAGTCTCTCTCCTTCCATTTCCTTTTCTATCACAAATCTTCTCCCTTTCATCTGCTCTACATCTCTTTCTATCTGCTCACAGTTTTCACATTCAAACTTAATATTCCAACTTCCGACTACTTGCTTCCCTTTCTACACTTAACGGAACACGTTTAAATTCACATATTCCAACAAACAATTCACTTGATTGGTATTTAGTTTCATACACGCAAGCAAAGCCCATCCCAGTATAAAAATTAGAATGGGGAAGTGCGCACACAGAGGCAGTCGGAGTCGCTCTAGTCGACACGTCAGTATTTTCATTTCAAAAAGTAAATTGGAGTTTTCTTGCCGTGTCTTGTAGACTGTCATGTCGTGTTCAAGGAAGCAAGAGAATCAGAGAAAATTCTTCAAATTACATTTATAATGGTGACTAGTCTAACTCAAGCCTGTTCTTCCACACAGATCGACTTCTTTCTTTACTTTAAGTCAGTTCAACTCAAATACTTTTCGATGCTCATATGGCCAGCCTTTCCTTTCTTATTTAATCTTAATCTACACCTACTATCTCTGCGAACTCTTCTAACTTACTTACATTAGTGCAGAAGTCAATGTGCCAAAGAAAAGCGAGGTTTGAGCTAGATTTAGAAAATTGCATACCACCAACAGCTAGAAATAAAACACCACCTCCGAAGAGTTTCATGTTTTATATTCATTCCTTTTTCCACCGGCTTTCAATTTTCTCGGCTAATAAAGATTTATGCTCCTGTTTCGTGATTTACTTAAGCGATTAGCTCCGGCTTAGATTTTTTCTTAAACTTCCTGTAGTAAGCATTGTAGCAGCACTTACAACTCAAGTCGGCTTTCGCAAACTTACACATGTATTAGACAATGTAATTTTTCAAACAAAATAAGCAAAACTCATTCATTCTCCAGAATTTTATTCTGTCAAAAGTTAATCACTTAAGATCTCCTATAAATCTTTCCTACAAGCTTTTCATTAAAAAAATTGCAGTCTAGTGTATATACCAAATGTAAAGTACAAATAGATGCGCTCAAAAATTACTTAGACTTTTCCAGTCAAAAATATACGGTTCCATTAATTCTTACAAACGAAACCGGAAAGGCATACCTAATACCTACAACCACTCTTAAATATAATTGCAAGCGACATTTCGAGCAAATTTGTGAAACAATATTTCACATTCACTGGTTCCCCACCTGCAACAACTAAAAACTAGATTTCTCACTTTCTTCACTTAATTATTATTAAATTACCACCCTTCTTGCATGTATTTATTTACTATACATATAAACATGCCTATAAAATTAGTTTTAAGTTTTGACTGGCAAATTTTCGCAGAATGTGTAGCGTACGTATTCATAATGAGGTAGCAATGTCATGAATGAAAGCATGAAAGTGAACTAAAATTGCATTCCGTAGTATAATATTCTTTTGAGTGGAAGCGTGTGCCTAAAATACTCTCAGTTAAAGAATCATCAAGTACCTGAAGTATTATATCATCCCATTATAGCTTATAGTTTCACCTCCTGTTACTACAAACCGAGAGAAGAGAAAGAACATACTAGGAAATTGCACAAGAGGCAAAAATTGATGAATATTTAATGCTTGTTATACCTATAACTCCATCCTTCTCACTTCCCTCCCACTTCCATCACATTTGTCGTCGCGTCGCGTCACGTCAGCCAAAAGGCATTAGAAATGGGAGCCAACACTTGACTTGATGAGGATGACAATCACCGTGCTCAAAGTATATAAAAGACTCCAGCCATGGCAGAGGACTGACGGAAACAATATACTTTGCCAAGGTGTATGTAACGCAACTGTAACCGGAGAGAGCGATGTTCTTCTTGTATATATGAAGCCATGCTTCGTATATTACACTTATAAAAATTCAAGTTGTAAAAACTTTGCCAGTCACACGCGGCACTACGGCCATCCATTCATCTATTTACTACATCTCTCCTCTCGTATGAAGCTGGCAATGCAATGACGATGCAAACAAACTGCCCACTTAGTCTCACTTATTATTACCCCGACACAATTCACATTTCATAACTACCAATCGGATACACTTACTTGAATGATTCAGACTTCTAGTAGTAGTAGTAGTACAAATAGTAGTACAGAGATACAGATACAACAGACGTACATAAGGATTAGATTGGATTACAAAACAAGGAGTAGTAGCAAAAGGTTATTGGCATTGTGAATTAAACATTCGAGTGAAAACTCGTTCATGAATGAGTGATGGGACAGTGGTGATGGGGATGGCTCTATGCTTATGGATGTTGTTCTGCTCAGTTAGCGATTGCATTGGATTTCCCACACGGCCCATAACCGCAGACAATTTATCAGCAATGTTCCTCGCAGCTTCATGCAAGCCATTCCCAAACTACATACAGCATTTCATCGTAGCGATTCAAACTAGGTTATAATCTTAATTAGCATACTTAGCTGCTATTACCCCAATGTTGCGTTAACTCGCTATTATTCCCAATATTTACATATTTTACTAGCTTTACTTACATCATTATTAAAGTCTACTACTACTACCCCATGTAGTAGTACCAGAGTACCACCCTATGTTGCTTCTCGACTCCTGGCAGAGTGACAAACTCAATTACCGAGGTTCCTTCAACAAATACGCGCACGCAAGGAGTCTCCACGCTAATCGTAATGTAAATATAGTATCCGGCCCACTGCCTTTAGTCTTCCGAAGGCAATGAGCATGTATAATAAACATACACGCGTTATCTCTAATTCTAGTATATGCTCTTATACTTTACAATAGCAAATATGTACAGAGATATATCATTCATTCACTCACATCAAATATTACTTCCTAAATTCCTCATTTCATTATTATTAACTAGGTGGTACTTACTATTACTATTATTACACGAAACATACGAAGTAAAATAGAAAGCTAACCTCATTAGTGTTCCAACGATGTCTCTGGCTCGGAAAATGATCTGCACGGATTAAGCCTTCTAAATTCTCTGGTAATTTTATTATCGGGGTCGACACTGCATTGTCACCTAGAAGGGAATCATACAAAACAATACAGTCATAAAATCATTTAATCTTTTACCCTTTCAACAAAGATCTCGCGAAACACACACAATTATAATTGAAATTCGTAAAGGATACTTTATTCACAGTAATGAATATTACTTACATATACATAGATGGAGGGTATTGTGATACAAACATCATGTCATATCATATTTAAAGCATTTATACTATAATTGAAATAAAGAAAGCAATATTGACTACAGTAAAGAATAGTAGTACGTAAAGTAAAAGGAATTATAAAAGCATGAATCGTGGGTTGTGTAATCCATTTCGAACACACACCCACATATGACTATAATTTTACTCAATCCAATTACTAATTTGATACTACAGATTATTTGAAGTAGAGCTACTACACAGGAGATATCTATGGCCGGGTAGTTTGTTTAAAGGATAAAGGCTGATAAACATGGAACCACATGCTACACATTACACCGATGTTGAATGATGCCTACGAAGGATTATATGATCACTAACGATAAATGTAGTGTAACTGTCTTTTGTTCTGTGTGAGTGTGTAAGCTTAACTCAATACAGTTGTTGTAGTAGCATCTACATAATATATTTAGCAGAAAGAAAATACTGCACACTTAAAGCGAGAATCTGTCTAAATACAATGTAGACTCGTAAACATTTGTGTGCAGTTATGGACGATGGTTACATACAAACGTACAAATCAAGTGCACGCTCGTAAATACACGCAGCATACCAACGTTTCATGGAAAGGATTTAAGCTACGAAACAAAGCAATGCCAGAACTATTTTACACATTATAGTATCTCTATCTCTCTCAGTCTGCTTTACTGGGCTTACTCTAGTAGTATGGAAGCGTAATATTGCATCTGATGTATGTAACATCAGCACACGTCTGTATATCTATAGGTATATATGTATATTATATTGTACAATGTGTTATATAGAACTCAAAGTTCGAGTAGAGAATATAATAAGCTAGTTTTATATGTAGTTCTCATCTCTATAGTGTAGAGGTCTGGAGAACCAGATTAATTTGAGTCCGAGCTTCAGTACCTCCTGTCTCAAGGGGCGGTTGCTCACCTAAATATAAAATAAAACCCAAAGCTACCAACCAAACTACAACTTACCTCTCTCTCTCTCTCTCAGTCTGACTCGTTCTAAAACTCGATGAAACTCCAACTAAGCAACGAAACTAGAATAGAATCATAGTCCTAACCTTTCCTGTCCGATTATCTACAGACTTTCTCATCACACGGGGAGATCGCCTCTCTCTCTCTCTGCACTCGTCGCTAAACTTTGTAGCAACTCTCGTGTACATTACACAACACTACAAGAATGACTACACCCTTTGTTTTCTTACTTTTGGTGAGGCTGAGGCTATATTGAAAATGTAGAGGAATTCTATAGGAATAAGTAAGAGAGAGAGTGTGTGTAGTGTTTTTATTGAAGAAATCTGTATGGCGAAAGCTGTGCTTTCCCCTAGTCATTGAGCAATATATGCATAATGGGGTAACGTGGAGCGTCCCATCTTGAGCCAGAGAGAAGGGAAAGAATCATTTTGGGCAACTGTGCTCTTGTGGAATAGTATTTTAGTTTGTTTCAACTATGTGTCTACGTATAGGGACAGGAATGAGAGTACAATGGGATATGTACGTTGACTACTCTGGGCTGTATCTGGCGGAGAGATAAGTAAAAAGATATACTAGTTACTGAAGTGTGTAGTAGGACTTATTTGTTCATAGCACTGGCTGATGACTCGTTTGAATGGCCTTTACAGATGAGGCTGATGAGATGAAGCTTAGGATCTCATGTTTAATTAGCACCGAAGGTAGACACCAGAGAGCTCAATAAATTGTGTTTAAAAGACACATCAAACAATCGGGAAGACTCTTGAGCTAAACTCACTGAAGCTAGCCAAATTCATGATCTAATTTATATTCCAGCTTAACTGGCATTGTATTAATTCTTCCCCAGCCCAGAAACGTTGCAAAATTAGTAAGAAAAAGTCTCTTCAGCAGATAATTCACTGTAGACTGGCACAGAAATTTGCAACAAGGTACCACGTTAACTTCCTTCGTATTAGACTCAAAACTTAGTTTCTCAGCTTAAATTTTTTATGCTTCCTTAGTAAAAGTTTGAAAAGATTATAGTTATGTTATGTTACGTGATGTTGGTCTGTGAGAGTCGTTCCGTGTTGTATAAAATGAGAGAAAGTATCTTTAAGCAAAGGTTACTACAACAGTCAGCCAGGAAGTTTAGGTCAAATTTCACCCAGCAATCCTAGCTAAATATCATCATCGTGCGTGATTACTTAAAACAAAAGTGAAAAAGTTTACAATGTGTACACTGTGGACATAAATACACTTAGGTCGCCCAAAATTACTCGCGAGTTATCTATGATCTATCAAAACTTTAGACGAGTAAGGAAAACAATGAAAGTTTTGTTGTGCACTCAAATGTACAAAGTGAAAGCACGTTTCTACTTAAATATGCAGTGTGCTATGTACTTTAATCACACACGAATATCCACATAAATGCAAAACCTAAGAAACATGTTCCAAATCATTGGTAACATAAAAAAGAGACAATAACACACCAAGTACCTACATTTAGACAGAAATAGGCCATCTTCTCTATAAACATTGGAAATAAATCTTATCATCCGTTAAATATTTATATACAGTTCCAGGAACGGGGATATTGGAAATGAAATGAACAAGGGAAGACTATACAATATTGTCTTTACAATAATTCTAAAAAAATAATCCTATTCCCGACTCTAGACCTTTCCCGTGCATTTCTTGTTAACAATTTAATTTGAAAGATTGTACTACATGAATGAACTACATTTATTTCTAACGTATTAGAAAAAAATAATGTTTGCATTGAATATGCCAAGTGTTACATAATCATAGTAATAAAAGTGTAATAATTCATAGATCAATTTATATTTATATAGGTAGTTGTAATCCACATCGGGAAACAGCAGTACTATTTCGCATGCACATTACATGTTACTAACGTAATAATCCGTATTGTCATTGTCACTTGAAATTCCTAATCGTAACATTAGCATAATGCATAAAATAAATGGGACATAGTTCTGCGAGGTTTTGCCAGGTATGAAGGTATGAAAATGCATATACAGGGCTATAAGTATGTATAAATATGTAACAAGGAAAGAAGTTGGCTTAAATATAGAACAGTCAACACTCTAGTATGCAGAAACAGTAAGTAATGAAATTAACATGAGAATCACTGCCAATTTCAGTGGAAAGTTGGTCGTTGTTTTCGATGGTGTAATCAGAGGAAATGACAATAGAACAGCATAAGGAATACGTTATGAGTATCGTAGCACAGACTTTTCAAAATAAAGTGAAGAATTATTGAGATTTTTGTCATTTTCGAGACGACCCTCGCCCTCATAATAATAATCTAATACGAAACAACAGTATCCAGTCAAAGTTTAGCGAAAATATATTTATCTACTGCAAGTCTGAGGTCTATGGGCAAAAAGAAGAGATAGAGTCAACCTCGCTATATGGGCACACTTTCTACATTTTGTATGAGACAGATGTATTGTGCACTGCTAGGATTGCCTATGTAGCTAGTGGAACTAATAAAAGGCTAAGAATGAGCACATTGAGTAAAGAATGGCAGTTGAGGAAGGCATTATGAAAATATCTGTGTATAAACCTCATACAATTGCACAATGTAAGTACATACTATGGAGAAATATGTTTTTGGTCTTGGAAGAGTGACATAGTAGGAAATATATTGCATTTATGCCAGATAAAAAGGGGAAGTGGTAGGTAGAGGAGGTCGAGCGAGCTGGGCAGAAGTCGACTGTACTTATGTTGTATAAGAAATGAATGAATGGAGTGATATGATAGGGCAGAAATGAAATTTGCGATGATGGGATGATAGAAGCATATGTGATTGAACGACAGACAAAGTCATGTGTGTCATGCCATGGCCTGCCATGGTTTGGTTATATACAGTAGTGGTGCCCGAATTTTTTGTTGAGTCGAGATGAGTATTGGGATTTGCAAATATAGAAGAAAGACTGAGAGTGACACTGAACAGACAGGATGGACCATGAAACCATATTCGCGTAAGAAAAAGAGGAGTGCAAACTAACGGAGACAAGAAGTGTAAGTTTGTTTGGACGAAGAGGACAAGTTTAGTGCCTGTGTGAGAGCAAGCTGGAGTAAGTACGTAAATCTAAACTCAAATCAACCAGCCATGAGTGGGACAATTGCAGAGAAAAGAAAACCAGCCAAGATAAAGTTGTGAAATCAAAGTGTCACATCGGCGGATGGTGAAAACTTCTTTTCTTTCAACTTTTACCATCACCATTCACTCAGTCACTCAACTACTACTACGTCCTACTATAATATAACCGTCTAGAACGCGTTTGTCTGCTGCTCGACCCCGGTCTCGGCTGCCCATCTAGTTTTCATGCTCATTCTATATTCAACATTCAAAGGCATGCAGAATGCAAATTGAGTCGAAGATAGAAGGAAATAAAAAAAATGGGCTCGATGAGAGAAAGGGAGAACGGAGAGATTGCCCTCCTCAAGTCTAACTTCACTAAGTCTAACTCAATCTAAATCCCTATCTGACAGCATCAAAAATTCTGAACAAAGTTCCGTTTATGGCTCTTCAATGTGGCCAAGCCGACTAGCAGACGGAGTCAGCAAACCTATAATATGCACACAAGAGTCACAAACGAGAGTTACACTCCCTTCGATTTGAATGTTAAGCATTGTTTGCCGCTTTCCAAACTCACAATTTATTGAATTAGTCATGAGCCTTATCAAATTAAATTGTGTGTACCTACTCTCTCTCTCTCGTCTTCAGTCTTCTTCCTCCATACACATTCACATAATATACCTACTTAGATATAACATATGGCTCTGTTCTGATTGAGCTCTTTTTCATTACAACTTTCAATTCA
The DNA here is from genome assembly GCA_019776165.1 of Pogonognathellus flavescens. Classification (NCBI taxonomy): domain Eukaryota; kingdom Metazoa; phylum Arthropoda; class Collembola; order Entomobryomorpha; family Tomoceridae; genus Pogonognathellus; species Pogonognathellus flavescens. The sequence goes on along the minus strand of JABASD010000821.1, from coordinate 14,287 downwards.
TCCCACTAAAATCAATCTGGAAACAGTAGTTCCAACTACTTCCCACTAAATTTATATCCATTATTAAGAAAAACACGAATACTAAGTATTCATCCCATTTGCGCCACAAGTTCCTCTCCCGTTCTTTCATCAATCTTTCTCAATTTCTGATTCCCATATAATGAACAGATTGTAACTACAAAAATATGTAAATCCATTTTCGCTTTTGACCTCTTTAATGATGACATTTTTAAACGTTCTATTTCATACACATTTTTGCTTCCTTATATGTAATTTACACCGGAAATTACTTATAGTGTATTTATTTTAAAGGTATGTATTGTCAACGTGTAAGAAGGTGCGTTTGCAAACAACTGGCTTTAATAAGTAATGAAATGCTCTGGTCTCCGGGTCATTAGCTGAAGCAATATATATTCATGAAGATTCATTTGGTGTTTCAATGAGTCTCAATTTCAAATGATAGTCTATTCTTCGCCCACCCGTTGGAGAAAGTAAAACTTCATTGGGATACCTACTCTATATAGTACTCATGCAGATGTGTATATAAAAACTCTTTTTGAGCGATTGAAAACGAGAACAATGAGGACATATCAAATATTTGCGTCCGACAATATTTGTAATGTGTTCTGTGGAAAGGTCCGTCGATCACCTCTGCTAAGTCTGTAATCATTTCATACTCCATACATCACTTTACTCTTGTGGGAGATTCATTTCAAGAATCTCAGACGGATATGTTTCAATTTCTTCATAATCGCATTCGATTTTTCTTGGAGGAATTCACAATACAAATCTTTGTAGTTTTGATTCTGATAAACAGACTATTGTATATAGGCTACAGTTCACTAGACTTCTGCTACACTCTGAACTCTAAACACCACAAGACAAGGGGGCAGCGGCGAAAAGTGTGGTGGTGGTAGTGGTAGTGTAATATAAAAATAACACGAGTCAGAAGTAACGCAATTCATCTTTCACGGCCCTGAATTTAACTATTTGTATTTCTACACAGCGAAAGCCAACCCTTTTGCTTTCCCTAGTATTCCCTTGTACTACGTTTCCACAGAGAAACTGGAATTCTGTGGAAACTGTACTAAACTTGCATTGTTGTACGTTTTTGGAGCACCACACATCCACGAGACAGAAGAAAGCTTAGAAGCCGTCGTCGTTGAAACTAGCCTCCTACGAACATAACACCCGTAGAGAAAGTAACTACGAAGGAGTACCAATAAAATATTCAAATGGCTAATCGATGGGCATCCTTTCACTTCTATTCTCCACTACATTTCTCCTATACACACGGCCCTGTTCTTTTCTCGCTCTCTCCGTCGTTTGGTTCTTAGATACTAACGTTACGTTACATAGTAGTAAGTTTGGTTTAGTTTAGCTCCAGTTTCCTTTCAGTTCTACTCTACTTGTGTTCAGATCATGTATTCAGAATACATTCTCTTTCGTTTTCTCGTACATGCTTCCTCCGTCCATGGTTCCTCGGGTATTTCTCCAAAAGGATACATGCACAAGACATCTAGATATTGTATAAGTATGGAAGAAGATTCCTAGAGAGAGAGAGTCCATAATACAAGCCATATATGCACTACTGTGCTATCATATCATCATCCTTCCATCTGTCTACTCGTAAGAATAAGAATGTATGCACATATACATTCCAATTTCAACAACTTCAACTTGGAACAAGCCACACAGTCACAGGAGCATGGCAGAGAGCTCTGGAGAAAACACATAGAGGCACCCATCTATGCTGAGGCTAAGTATAACAATCGTTTCCACTCGTATCCTACACACTAAGCAAGACACTTAAGCCAAGTGCCGTAGAGTAAAGGAAAGTCAAAGCGAAGTCAAGTCAAAGCTCAGAGTTGAGCTGACGATGAGAAGGAATCAAGGAGTCCCGAGACACTCTCTTGCTAAGTGAACCAAAAGGAGGCAACTCAATCTAAAATAAGTACACAATATCTCGGTCGAGCAGCTAGCTACAAGAACACTTTTATCGCTTCCAGAAAGTTATGTTATGAATCTTATGAATGAACAGCCCAAATCATCCATACTCACGTCTTGACTCCCTTGTATATATATGTATCACAACAGAGCAGAGCACAACCCTCATTCTTAATCTTCAACTTTTCAAAACCAGCAACAAACTTGAGTACAGTCGAGAACTGAGCTGAGACTGTGAGTTTTGAGCTAAGAGAGAAACTCTTTCATAAATGATCCTTTGCTCTGTCTGGGCTTGTAGTGTTTAGCTGTTTAGTCTGAATTCTATTCTTTTTCAAAATCAAATCAAGTCAAGATGCCCAGCAAAGAAGTTAAACGTTTCATTGTGAAGCGGGAGAAAAGGGGAAAACATTTTTGAGCAAATCAGAACAAGTTTTCCAAACTGTAAGTGTTTTACATTAGGTGAACGAGTACAAGTTTTCCTTGCCTTATTAAACTGTTAATATTATGCATTTCAAATTCAAAGATAGCGTGTATTACTTTATACACGCTGTATGGAAAATAATGCATAAGATAGCTGTGCTGACAAAACAAGGGTAGTAAAGATATGGGAATCTGAGAGTTAAAGGACATATTATATGTGTACCATTAAAATAATACGATGGAAAAGGAAAATTTGGAAGATGGGAAACAAAACCAAAATGCTCTACATTGTCCAGAATTTCGCCTCAAATTACCCATTTGGAGAAAGAACGATTACTAAACTCAGGATGGTAAATTGGTCTGGCCAACCTAATACCAAATTCATATTCATACCTGAGGGATTCCCTAGAAAAATTGGTCCATAAAGGGACATAATAAAATCCATACTCTTCTTCACTCTGAGTCCAAATATTTCTTTTCTACCATTCAATCCCACTATACACATCCTTTTACCTAGGCACAAAATTTGGCATTCGCAAAAAGGGCAGCACAGATGAGATCGGTTATAGAAACCATAAAATTCTGACTACTGGGACTGGCATTTTCTCAATTCACCTTTATCGCATAGCAGCAGTAGCAGCAGTCGACGGAGAAATGAAGGAATGAAAGAAATAAAATACTTGTCTTATGTATTTTGAGAATAGTATGTACCATAATCCGCCCTATATGCATAAAGTCTGGCTGAGAGAGTATTCTCCCGTAGAATGTATCTCATCTCTCTCAATTCGCTCGCGCGTAGACAATGTATTCACATATTTAATATATACCAATAAACATAAAAATAGGCATACATACTTACACAAAGGTATCTTCTCTACATAAATACTACATAAATATACTACTACAAGGAATGAGAGATCCCTGACATTTATTTCCAGCATCGCTTAGACACATTCTTTCACAATACAAACGCAACAGACGAATGAAAACTCGCCTTCAAATTCTGGGACATTATGGGACAGCCTTTTACTTATATTTATTAAACTATTCCCACATTTGTAAATAATCTCAACACCTTTACTACAACATTCTGTATGTAACTACAGAATATAATATATAACTATTTATCTTCGAACTTAAGTATTAAGGGTGCCGGGTAGTGTCACTTACAAAAAAGCGACTTTTTAATTAGACTGATGAAGATGCTGACTGTTGTAATCTTCCTGGTTATATTTTTAAGCCCATTTTGTTTAAACTGTGTAGTATTAGCATTCTTTGAAATTGCCTTCACAAACTTCACGCAAAAAAGGTGACGAGTTGAACGAGACAAGCAATTTTTTACAACAGTGTAGCATGAGAAATTCCACCCTTGGACAACACTAGAAAAGTTCCCTCGGTCAAAAGTAAATAATATAATCTTAATTGCAGATCAGAATTACAATTATTTTGTAGTAGGTGTATTAGCAGGTACTGTTAATATACGTAAATACAAATAAATGCCGTGAAAAATTGAGACTGAAGACAAAAGAATCCATTTCTGTAGCAAATAATAATTTCTTTTACTTTTGTATTAGTAGGTGTATGCAAATATAAAACAGGGTGATTTTTGAAACAAATATCGAACCGAATTGTGGAATTTGAAATGATTACGATATTTAAGTATAACACACAGATTCGGTTTGCCTTGAATTTCTCATTCATTCATTCCTTCAGAAAGTGACCTGCATAGGTCACTTTGCACATTTGGCATTTATTGTTAGTTTATTAGTTTGTCTGTAGACATCCACACCCGCTTCATGCACATCCATCATAAATGGTTTACATGCCATAAAAACCGCATAACTAGCCAAACAGAATATTCCTTACACCATTATTACACCATTTTCGTGTAACACATTCCGGTTGCTCATAGTCTGTGTGGAAACGATATGTAATGTAGGCATGATAAGTAACACCCCAAGTGTCAGTTTATTGGCAGAACACTTCGTAAATTTATTGAGCAGACTTACCTCTGGTGAAACAAAGAAAGAAGCAGCAAATGAAAGCACCTCGACGTGCACACTGAGTTTACTAATTGTATGAGAATCTCGTGCCGTGGGAATAGACTCCCATTCATGACATTTTACAGGAGAGACAATGACATTAGTTCAGTTTACGGCGTACTAAAATTTCAGTTGCTTAGAGCACGCTGTGCAAACTGAAGGAATTGAGTGTGTGAGAGAGAAAACAGTGATACGTTCAAGTAATATAATAACGTAGTAGGCTTTACTCCCTGGAAACTTGTCAATGTATCCATAAAACATGGAAATCTGAGGCTGTCCAACCTTTGACTTATGTCACTTTCTGTCTTTCATTTTTGAAAAGAAGATTCCCTTACGCACAGACCATGAAAGGCTTCCTAGTAGTTCCTAGTAGCTATTACTACTGCATATAGAAGTCTCAGTTCACAAACGAACAATGCATACGTCAGCAGCTAACAAATAGTTACGTAACGACGTATACACATACAAAACATATTGCAATATCCTACACATTATAATGTCTTGTATGGGTTTTCTATATTCAAACATTCAAATGTCATTCAGTATGCACGTACTATCATGTGTACATAGATTTTGCTGAGAAACGCGGAATGTTTGCAGAATAAATGATAAAACAGCCCATTCAATCTGTCAAGTCTTTCTGTGGGATAAACAAAAGCTGACTACAGTTTGAATTGACGGACTGACTGCTCTCTTTTCATTTTAGGATGATGCCAGACAAAATTCATTGTTGAAATGAAACTTGAAACTGAGCAATCTATTCGCTTCACATTGTGATAAGAGTTACACTTTTCCTACATAGACTCTTTATTATTTCCCTTCAGCTTTCGGCTACTAACAGTTTCAATCTCTCTTGTCGTCTGCTACTACTCACAAATCACAATTGTCTCTTGAAATGGTGCTGATTAGGAAGGAGTAATAACAAACAATATGGACAGCAATGCAAACTATACAACTACTATAGAATGCAAATCCATTTACAAAATAAAGCTGACAAGGACCTTGTTCCAATTTACCGGTACTTACAATAAACAACCGTCAAATTCCTCTCTCCTTGTTCATACAGTATGAACACAAATACAATAATCATAAGATACTTGTCTGTACTAAATGTACAGCCAGTACATGGCACGGTGCTTTTTAGTTAGTTGCAATTGTACATCCTTTAGCCTGTTTGTATGTAAATGCAATGTATTGTCCAAGCAATAAGATATATTTAACACGATTAATCCGTTATAGAGACTAAATATGAGATCATTACAGTATGCCTGGTAGCTTTGGCTTAAACTCACTAACCTACTACACCCACACCCTTCTGAACATGGACTGTGTTGCAAATGGATTAATTGCTAATTGAATCAGAGCTGTGTTAATGATGATCCTAAATCTAAAATGCACATCCAACTGGAATATTACTACTTAAGCAAATAGACTTAGGTAGTATTAGTATAAAGTACGATTACAGTACACTACACTTTATGTTGTTATGGCCAGATACACAGAGAAAATTCGTCAATACATTGTAATTCAAGTATAACGTTTTGCAATTCGTAATCTAATACGTTTTAGTGATAACTGCTGCACTTTGGCTACATAAAATTATAATTCAGCTGTTTATTCCTTCCTGTATCCAAGTTCAATTTATACAAAGAAACTTCCGCTGAACTCCACAGTTCTATTATGATTTACAAATGAAATGATGATAGCTCCACTTCTATTCTAAATCAGGATGGATGTGTAGGAGTCTACTTTAGTTGCTAAACAAATTACAGTGTGTCTATTCATTCCTGACACGGTAAATTCAAAAGTATTCAACTTGAATACATTATTTACTCTTTGTAACAAGATAGATATAATTTTATTAACCACCTTGTCTTGCATACATATATAATACACTATATAACCTCTATAGATATCATCCCTATTATAGATAGATATGTGGGGAAAGAAAGTTACGAAACATCGAGAGACCTTAATATAATCTTTCTCTAATTCCAACAGTAAGTTCAAACACGAAAACGATTCTAAGACTTAAGTAACATTATTATATTAGTAGTAATGCACTTTACCTATATATAATACTACTATATGAATTGGCTGCTTCTTCTAAACATACATATACTCTCGTGGAAAACTTTGCCGATGGGTTGAGGGAGTTACTAGACAATAGGTATCCACAGACATTCATTCATCCTCTTCTCCCACACATTTTACTCAAATAAATACTATACGCAAATTGCTTTTTGCAAGGAGTTATTGATATTGATAGTAATAACTACAGAATCGTAAAGCTTTTATAATCTCAATGTATTAAAACCTATAAACACAACCACAGCTTAAGGCTTTCCTCATTCTTAAAACAGTAAAATGCATTTAGCCGGCAAACGGAAACTAAGAGCTCGTTGCCTCTCCATGGGCAAAAAATACCAAACTGTGTAACTATTTTATCATAAACGGGCTTTGTATAGTAATTATGACTATGTTTGTGATGCGTGCCCTCAGAATTGCATATTACATGCATAAAATCTATAAATTGTTTTATACAGGCATACAAAAACAACTCAAAGTTTATATTACCTGGCGAGACTACAGACGTAAGCTAAATACCGTAGATTCTGCAACTACTACACATGCAATCCATTTACAACGTAATTTACAACGGCTATGCACTTACGTGTTTCAGTTCGGGCGAAGACTAACAGAGCGATTGCTAAAGACTAAAATAAACAAGAGCGATACGGTTTAACACCTACTCTCATTCATCTGACACTCTTCGGATCGCTTCATGTACAATTACCTCTGAACTATCGCTTTATTATTACTTATCTACCTCACCACTACTACAACAACTAACCGCCTAGAACACAAATCAAAACAAACACTACCATGGGCAAACATGGACCTTCCTTCAAAGTCTTGGCAAACAAATTCGCACAGCTGAAGGTTGAACGTGAATCCAGACAAAACAATAAATGATCAATACAAAAGGAAAGTTACTTGCGAACTTACAATAAGCAGACATCCTTATGCAAACAAAACAATAATGACAGTATAAATGCATTGTGCTGCTATTCAAACTTATACAAACAAATACACCAGTACTATACCCGTCTTAATTGTTTCTCCGTAAGGAAACAAACCACCAAATAGACGTATTGACATGAGATTTACTAAGTAGATAGAACTTGAATTGAAAAACATTTTAAGCATAATAAGTTGAGAAGTAAAAGCATTTAAAAATGTATTTCTACAGGTAAAAGTAAAGTTAGAAAGAGAAAATTGTGTTTATTTACCCGCCGTGGTTATGTGCATTGATCCGGCTTTTTTCTTAACTTTCCCTATTTTGACTGCTTTTTTACGGACAACTTGACACTTGACAATTTCAGTAGAAATCACTAAATCACCCAGAAGAAGCTTCTCTCTCAGGTAACACAAAAATAAATCTCTGTCAACACCAGTTTGACTTGTCGACTGCAACTTGAGAGGAGTTGTGATATCTGCTGTTTTAATTTGTTGACTGGTAATGATGACAGTCACTTAGAATTCTCTCGCAGTGTGTTCGTCCTGGTACAATTGCTATTGACTGGAAGAGAGAAGTCCGAGAAAGAAAAATGTCATCTCTCAACAAACAGACAATTAACTGAAGAGAGAAAGGAATTAGTAGTGCTAAGAAAATTCGGAGCGGAGAAGAGAGTATATCGTACGAATAGTTTAATTTGCGAACGTGCGAGTAGAAACCATTAATAATTATGATAATGAAAGAAATTAAGGATAGTAGCGGGTTGACTATCTGCTGTAAGTAGGCTAAGTACCCGGATAGACAAACAAAACGAATGGTTTACATATGAGCGATTTAGTGTGACTAGCTTTAAGTAATACGACAGTAAAAGTGTAGGTATATACAGAGAGACAGAGAGATAATATATATTGTAATTTACCAGTTCATACTTTCTCTTTGTGACTTTCTTTCACAGAGTAAATTAGCACTGTCGGAAAGTGAAATGAAAATCGGGATAATTTATGCTTGACTTATATAATATGTAGCTTAGAAGAAGTGAGTAAAGGGTTAGTGCTGTAGTACTGTGGACTGAGCCGGATTTGGCTTCAACTGAGAGAATGCCTGGCCTACTAGCATAGCAGAGTGAACAACATATTTGACTTGACGGTCTTTAGAGTTGAGTTGACTGTGTGGGATAAGTAGTCGTCGTAGAAGAAGAATAGTCGTAAGAGTAAGCTTGCTGAGCTGCCTGCCTAACTGACAATGTGCACAACCTTACTGCTTGAGGAGTAGGTCAGTTCTGGAAGTGAAGGAGAAAAATCATGCTATAAAATCCGAAATTCGGTTGACTGGCGGAGCCCTGCTTGGTTCGTGAGAGCGAGCTTTTCCTTTGCTTATCGTTACTTGGGCTTAGCAGTAGATTGCGAGTGAGCAGTCGGGTCGTCTGTTGGACTCAACTCAAGAAAAGGAAAACTGTATCAAGCGACAGCACACACATTATACACATACTATAGTAGTAGCAGTAGTACGGGGGAGACGACTCCGAATGTAGGTAGTGTAACTGTAACTCTACTCTGTGTGTACTGTGTAAAGTAAGTAAAGTGCCAGGGTGCCTACTACAACCAGTTTATGGTATACAGATACACTCACGACCAGAAAAAGAGAGAGAGACCAGAGAGAGAGGAAGTTGAGAGTTGAATTCTTGGTTCGGTGGGACACAAACAGACACAGAGGCACAAGAAAGACACACGGAGAGAGCTACAGAGTTCCAGTTCCCGATACGTGTGGTAGGAGCTGTGAGATAGCAAAGAGCCAAGTCGTAGGGTTACCAACGAAGCGCCGGCGCTTGTTATTTCCCTGAATTTCAACTTTCGAGTTTTATAGTCAGTTTTCTGTTCTTTCCTCCGCTTTCCTCTTCACATTTGCCTTCTTTACTTCAGTTAGTTGGCCGGGCTTGGTTTTGTGTACTGTACAACACTAACAATGCTTCTATGTACGACTAGCAGGAGTGTGTGTACTGCTAAGTTGCTTTGCCTCGCTTGCATTTACTCTCCTTGACTATTCTCAGTACTGTGTGTGCTTTCTTTTCTTTCCTTTCCCCATCCGTACCATTATTCCTGTCGTTTTCCTTAGTTTACCATTCACAAGTCCTTTTCGCTCGACGACTAACACAGAGACATACATTATGCATTGTAGACTGCAATATAAAATACAACACATACACAGAACTTACTGTGAAGGCAGTGGGAAGTAAGTGAAGGCATGCCATAGGAATAGCCAGCCAAGTCGAGACTCACAAAGCCCAAAACTACTTGAGTACCTATATATAGTAGTGATAGTCATACACAATACATGCATGCATAATAGTGTCTTCAGACAAATATTTCATCCATATCTGTCGTCTCGAGGATTTCCATGAAAACTTCACGTCAACTGATACATACCAATTTTATGATCCTCTCAAACTTAACATGCTCCGATATTACTTTCATAAATACTCTCCACATTTTAAAGTTAGATTTCTCTAACTCACACCAGCAGAAAAAGCTGCTACACTTTATACTGCGTAGTATATACTGGGTTGGATCTTTAGCCTGGTTTTCCTTGGCAAAAATAAGAAAAGAAACGAAAGCGTCTCTTCACTTTACATGTCTACTCCATAATTTTCATTCATTCAAAATTCAAAACACAACATCTAAATAACACTCCGCCATTCTAGTGGAATTTGCCAGGTCGCCCTTTACTTTTTTTGGAAAATTGTGCATGCGTAAAATTTACAATGAAACGGAAAGCTCTTTCACAGTTTTTTCGAAGCTAAGGGACAAAACTCAATTTACATATGTACGCACATGGCTTCACGAATAAAACAAAAGCTCATAAACACTGAGACTTTTCTGAGAGAGATAAAGGGCTTGTCATGTACTTATGGTTGACACTCAAAATTTCAACTTGACTCGTCAACTCCGTATGGGAATAAAAACAACAATTCTTTAGGCAACGCACCTTTTGTTGTACAAGAGAAATACTAAACAATAATAACAACACAGCAAACTAAAAAGTATTCCTCCGAAAATAACTTCCTAGAACTAAGTCTCCCACTATCTCTCCAACTATTTTACTATAAGGATTTTAGGAGTACTGCCTATACTACGTGATTCAAACTTTCCATGTTCTATGTGTATTATGATTATTATCAACGTTTGCAGCTCGTAGCAGCGTAACCACCAAGTAAATTAAAGGTTAATAAAATCTTATCTCACAAGGAGGTTCGTTTATCTTGTTTTTAGTACCTAATTATAAATCCCATTTACAACTATGGCATAGAGTGATGTACCAAGTACTTTCAGAGCTGAACATCAAGAAGAATGACTATCGTTCTGTAGGTGGTGGTAGCCGGGTACCATAGTAGTTGCAGAACCATTACCATCAACCAACCCTGAACATCATTGTACATTACACCCCTCAAACTATTTACGATTAACGGTCACAGTTGTATTTCAACTAAAGCCTCCGGTGGATGTTAAAGTGGATGTATACACAACAACATCTTTCACTGATACTACGCGTTAATATCGTCGTTAATAAATTTTAAGGATTTATTGCACAATATTTTACGGCCGAATTCTCCTAAACTTAGACAACTAAGTAAGAGACAAGCGTGGACGTAAATGAGAACTACAGCAAAACATGTAAACATAACATCAACTCTAAAAACAATTATTCCCCAATATTATGGTCTTCAAATAGGCTACTTTATGTCTATTGAACAACCATTACAGTAACTTGTCACTGAAGTCCATTACAACATTTATTTCCAGAAAAGTTGTCACAAACAAAATTCTTCATTCGCGTATTGTTTATTTTCATTTCATAAATATTTCCGAACTCGTTGAAATTGTTTCAACTTTCAACGAGACTAACGAGAGTCCCGTTGTATTGTGTAAAGAGCAGGAGAGCAGTAAAGATTTTGAATACATTTATTTGCATCAAATTTTTAGCTTATCAACAATCTCTAACATTTTCATACTAATCAACAGCACGTTGTCGAAAACTTTGTATTTATATTTCGTCAGGCAATTTACAGTAGATCTTACTTAATGAATAGGGCTAATTTAGAAATGTTCATTTTATGCGTAATATTATGTAATGAGTAGCGAATACCTTATTATCAGAGGAGGATCATCTAATGCCATAATCCAGCATTGGATCATAAGCTCTGTTTATACCAGCGTCATTTTGAGCATGGTTTTCTAACTCTTCACATTCTTTTCTCCATTCAGTGGGAAACTGTAGTTTAATGGGGAAATCAAGATAAGTACAAGCTCTAAACAACGACTAAAAGATGCAACAGAATAGTCTGAAATGTTCATCACTGCACGCGTTGTGATAAAAGTGTGTGGTAAGAGTAGGGATATATTTGTTCTTAAGTCATAAATACGTTAGAACGAACCTCCTTTTATTTCTTACCGCAAGTCAGCCAACGGGTAAAGAACGGTTACCTACCCCATAATAGCAGTAAAGAAAAGATGCAAACTGACTGTGAGTCAAGAAGAACAGGTCGTGAAAGAAATGTGAGCTTGAACAAACACACAAAGTGGTCCTACTCCTCTTGTAGTAATACCTGTGTGTGTATATCAACACAAATGCTTCAATATGTACCGTTCCCGTGTAGAAGTATCAGACTAGTGTATAAGAATCATAATGTCCTCAAATGTGTTTCCAAGTAAGAGGAATCGTCCTCATTTTAATTTCTTTTAACTCCGTAAATCAACGAAATAGCTATGAAGTCGGAATGGTATTACTCTACTGAGTAATGAAAGGTGGAAATATAAACGAAGGAAGTAAATTCATCTGTGCAGGGAGAACGAGGCCTGTATGATCATGAGAAAGAGAGAGAGGAGACTGAAGAACAAGATAGAGGAGAGAGTTAAACTTTGAAACCATACCCAAAACTCACCAGACGGTCCAAGGAAGAAGGAGTAGCATACCTCACCGTTTCTCCCATAATAAAATAAATTCCCTTCGTTTCTCTCTGTATTCATTGCAAGGCAATGCAATGTAATGTAAAAAGAGTTTTGGGTTGGTTGGTAGTATAAGTACAGATGGGTATTGTATAGGTGGACTTGACTTGGTAGCCTCGTTCATTGTTCATTAAATGAAACTACTGTCTTCAGCAAAACAATCTGATTGTCAAGCTTCAAATGAAGCCACACCGTATGAAATCTGCCAAGCAAGCGACATCATCTACAATCTACACAAAGCAGACAACCCCCGAATACAATATTCTTCTTCTTTCTTATTCGCCGGAGTAGTAATGTACATGCAAAGTTGTATACATATAATATATACAAACCACTAACATAACCCATCAAAGAAGACCTCTAAAGAATTCCCACGGCAGTCAGCTCGATTTTGTGGAGAAGAAAGAGAAAGAGCATTTCTTTCTCACTTTCTCTGTGTGTATGTGCCTTTAGTGTCCCAATTGAATATTCGCTCGACAGCCACAAGCCTTTAAATTTCTAATTTTATGATTACAAATCTGAAGCAATTTTCTTACTGTACAGTCGACATTAATAGAACTAAGGGGTTTATTTATCGTCTCGTCTCGAACAAAAGAAAAGTAGGGAAAGCGAGCCAGAGAGAAAGTCTTTTTCAAAGGCTAAGGCACTTTCTTTCAGTTGCTCTTAACGAATCGATTTTAATTAAATTAATTAGAGTGGAGCGTCGAAGGTAGTGAGGATTAAGGGAGACTACGAGCATTCCTACATTTTGGACTCATTTCAAACTGATAAACTATTTTCCTGTACGCGTGTAAACTTGTAGTGAGGGAAGATATATAATATTTTTCGAGCAGTTCAATAATTGCTTCCCGAAAAAGAGTTTCCTTTCTAGGGACATGACAAACGAAGCGAGGCCAAGACAACGGGGTTACAACACGATTACCAAATATAGTTTCTCTCGTCTAAAATCTCCCTTCTTTCTCTCTCTCTCTCTCTGTTTCTGCGAAAAACGTACGTAAAAAGCTTGTCAGATTCTTATGCTTAGTAATATCAATGGAGCTAGCTGCGAGGTTAGTTTACCGAATTCCCTGGCTTGTCTGTGTGTTTTTTGAATGTACTGGTAAGTATACGTATGCAGTCTCGTCTACTTACTTCTACTTGCATCACATCCACATATATATATTCTTTTCCTTCATCGCGGCTCTCCTCAGACTTTAGTTTCAATTCTAATCTCATCAGTGCTGATATTAACGAATCAAAGACATTCCCATGCTCGCCGTACAACCAACGGCCATTCGTGCATCGCATCATCAATAAAGTCGTTCATTTGGCATTTGGCACAGCCACTGCCAAATTCGCGATTCAACAGACCCAGGCTTCTTCTTTTCCGTATTCATTCTTCCCTACTTATGCAATCCCATTCTTTCCAACATACACTTCCTACTGACGTTATTTCACTCTTTCTCATACGCTGCTACTATCCTACTCCTATATTCATTATATTGGCTATAATGCTAGTTTTCACGACCTGGCTCCCTTTCGCTTTCTCTCTCACTCAACTATGAGAACTGTACATGACGACGTCATAACTAACTTTATGCATTACGTACTTACAGACTACAAGTACATAGTAAATAGCAGCACTATATAGCAAAAGACATCCTATGTTAAGTTATTGTACACTTCCCATTCTACGATATTTTCTTTCGCTCGCCTTTTTGAGTATCTAGCTCATTGCTCAGTTAGCATCGCAATGCATGGCACTGCTTTTTTATACGTCGTACAGGGGTGATTCATTCAAGTGTAGTCAACTTATAAACAACCATGATTCTGTTCGTAGTTTGCAAAATTTTAATTACAACCGTTACAACACATTTACA
>JABASD010000820.1:0-56660 GCA_019776165.1 Pogonognathellus flavescens | reverse complement strand
AATTGGTATGTTATTTTCTTCAAAGTTGAAATTATAGAGAATAAGTTTCATAATTCGACTTTGACTCAGGAACTTAAACATGATCTCCAAATAATATCACAATTAATTCGGTATGAGACCATCAGTGCATATAGCTTAAGGAAATCATGATAAATGAAGACAATAGATGCGGATTGAATTTGTATGCAATTCCTACTGTCAAGTGTCAATCTCAGAATTGATTAGTTAAATGAAGAACCGTATGGTATATCAATGTATGCAGTTCCTATTCAAATTTCTAAATAACTAACTGGTTTATTTATTAACAAATCCAGAGTCAAACGAGAATGCGCCTTAAATCAAGGGTGTACCCAGGATTCGATAATGGGGAAGACACGACTGACAGACAGACACACAGATTTAAAAATTGTACGAAAATAAGGGCATATTGGATACAAATTGTGTGCTTTTGGATTTTGGTGTAAGCACATGCCTTGCCTAGGATTACTTAAAGTTACGTACTTAAGCTATTGTTCCTGCAATTATGTAATGAAACACAAATGGTCTTGTGATTGTGATTAAGGTCTTGGAGTATGATAAATTGTGGGAGATAATTTCTGATAAATATTTAAATTAATCTACGCCTACGATAAGTTTCATACACGTCAGTTTGATTTAATCCTGCATTCACGAATGTAAATGCAGATAAACTGCCAAGTTTATATCTCGGGATTTTCATAACTTGTAAAGAGAACAGTAAGCTTATTGTTGAAATGAAAATTGTAAATAGGTACAATTATTCAATGCCAAAATATCGTGTAGTAAACAATAACCTTGTGCAATCTGTATGATAGTAATTTGCAATGTATATTTATAAGATAAAATTGTCCATACTTTGCAAAATCTCATCTCTCATGCAATGAAACAGAAAACTGCATAAAGTATAGCGAGCGTTACTTTTAATCTTGGGCCTCTTGAGACTTGAAACCAACATTTAGCAGTTTAGATTGCATTTTCCAACTTGTGCTAAAAATCAGTTGTACACAAAAACTGTACAAATCACACAGGCGATTCTTTCTGTAAAGAAAACATGGGAAATAAAAAATTGATTTGGGACGCGGATTCATATACAAAAACCAATCAAGCACAGCAAAGAGACGCAAACGAATTGCTCGATCAAATATTGACAGATGGTGTCAAAAAGTAAGTAAATGTGTATTGTACTCAAACTTACGTTATTTTCCTAAAAATAAAAATAAAATTTAAAAATAATTATTAAATTTTTAGTGTGGAAGTAGTTGTGGACATTGGTTGTGGATCCGGAAACGTTACATCGATGCTTTCGAGGCAAATTCCACATAAAAAAATCTTCGCCTGTGATTTCGATCCTCAAATGATTTCATGTAAGTAATATTTTTAAAAATTAATAATTTAATTTTTTTAAATATTCCCTTTAAGTTTTAATGACGAAGTTTGCATAAATTCAGATGCTGATGCGAATCACAACGATGGAAAAATTGAATATTTTGTTCAAGACATTGGACTTCCTTGGGAGAAGCTGGATGATAGGTTGAAAGGTTTAGAAGGCAAGGTGGACATCGTTTGGTCCAATCGGGTTTTGCATTGGGTCAAAGACAAAGCAACTGCAGCAAAGACAATCGCTAGGCTGTTAAAGCCGGGAGGTCGATGTTACGTAAATGTGACTTTATTGAGAGACGCATTTGAATTCTCGGATGATGAAAGAAAAAAGTTTGAAAAATTCTACGAATTGGAATCCGAAAAACAACAGCAAGAAAATTATAAATCTGTGTTTGAAAATTCGGGATTATCGCAGCTTGCTGTAGAGATATTCGAAAAACAATGGACTTTTGAAACAGAGGAAGAACTTTCTCAAATGTGGGCTTCTGGTCCATCAATGTGGGAAATGATGCTTCGTCCGTCTACTGGAACTGAGTTTTCCGTAGAAGAAAGAAATGAAGTCATAAATAAGATGGTTGGCAAAATTAAAACAGTTTATGGTTACCCGTGCGGACATGATCATAGCAAAGAACCACCAAATATGACCCAATATTATTATGAACAAGTGAGAATAATCGGAAGAAAATAAAAATATTTTATCAAAGAAAATTTTATTAAAGGTACCTTCATTTTCATCTCGTTGAAATATAGTATAATATCTGTAATAGACACTTCATTTTATCCGAAGAAATAAAATCTAATAAAAATTCAGTATGTCCACATTAGCTAAGTAGCATTATTACTGTTGTAGTAAATAAACAAATTTTGTATATGTAAATGTGTCATAAAAGTCTAAGAATGCGAAACACGACACGACATACAAAGTGTTTCTTGTCGTGTGTGTTTTTTGCTTTAACCATTGTTATATATATGGAAATTATTATTTGAAATGAAATTGAATTTGAATGGAATATGTCATGTAAAGATGTGCAAAATGATTTTTGTAATTGATTTGTTTGAAAGATCTATCGAACCAGCGTTGCCTATGTTCGATTAATAAATACATACATATGTGTCGTAAAAGTCTAAGAATAATAAAAAATTATCCTCATTTAGTTTTAACTGCGTATTTGAGAATGTATCAACGTGTTAAATTAAATGAGTCATCCACTACGCTAAGGTATAAAGATTTTCATGTGTTCATATGGGCTCTTGTTTTGTATAGCGAGGAATAGTCAGAATTGTTCTGTCTCACAGTCTCATTCTCATCTGGTTGTAATATGTACATACAGAATGTGAATGCATGGATATTTTCTGTTTCTTTATGCAACATCGTAGATTAAGATATAGCTGCATGCGAACAATGCAATAAATATTATGCCAAAGTTTTATTAAACATAAGACGCATGTCATTAAAACATTATCTTTATTAAGACAACAGTTGCACATACAAAACAATTAGATTTGTGTTATACATGTGTACAATTAATAATAATAATAATAATTAATAATAATAATAATATAATAATAATGATTAGTTACAATGAGTGTGTAAGACTTGAGGCAGGGACTTAAAGTTTATAGTGTTTACGTACGTATTCTAATTACTAATCAACGAGAAAGGCACTTTACTTGATGAATCACAAAAACTGGCGATTTTTTCCATTTTATATACTGTATGCATCTGACCTCCCTTTCCTTGTTTTATTTTCGTTACAAACTTATTATTTTTCTACATTTTGATTAGAACTTTTAAAATGTGAGTATATAAAGCCGTTGTATAAAAAATGTACGTAATAACCAAATTAAACTTACTGTATAATTCAACCACGGCTGTCTATCGCCAAGATTGCCAACTGATTTACAAAACGTATAAAAACATTGGGAACAATTTTAAATGGCGTATAAAAGTACATTTAAGTAAGTAGTATAGTGTCAAGTATTGGCAATTCACGTAATTTGTAGTTTGATTAGCGTAGAACGAATTCATAACTTAGAACGTTTTAATTTCCGAAGGGAGGGCAACAAGAACGCAATCGTGAAAAGACCGTAGGTATAGCAATAAGTACAAACAACATGAAAATCCCGTAACATTCCCATAATTTCCCCAAAACAAGGCATTTTTGTGCAAATTTGATTTCTGCGAAAACTTAGTTGCACGGAATACAGTAATACATACATGGACATAAATACTACCGACTATTTACCACATGACGCCTTTTCATAAATGTAGACCACTGTATAATTACATAATCGCAATACCAAGTATATGAAAGAATGACCGCCACCCACCATACGAAAGATTAAAAATGGCAAAATTGTTTCGAATTGTTCCCAATATATAGTTTGATAAGAGTGAGCTACGCGTATATTTACATAGCGTAGAAAGTCAGACAGTAACAAAGTCCTTACAACACCCGAACAGGAGTTTTTTTACATTACTTAAAAGTATTATAGGTACATAATTACTTACATGGACTATTACCCCTACGCATTGGACATACAGTTTGAAGTAATGTATGTGTGTTACGTTGTAAGGCATGGTGAATACTCCATGCACACACAGACATAACTTCTTTATTTTGGGGTACTGGGAGCTGTGGACTGCAAATAGAAACAGTCGAATAATGTCCGCCAGCACGAAGGGAATATTTGGCAATCAGACTCATCCCACTTTGGATTCGACCATCCTGTTACACACTAAAACTATCTAATAAGTATATTACAACTATGAGTTAATAACACCGAAACATTTGACAATACTGTTAATAAAAACGATTAAAAACAAAAGACGAGCGTCGAATAACAACTCAGGTAATGGTTTCACTACAACAAATATTAATACTAGGTCAATAATTAATTAATAACAAAACAAGCGTGAGAATCTACAACTAACTGGTTCGATGATCGGATCCAAAGGCAATATAATCCCTCCCGATAGTTTTGATTTCTAACAGAAAAACCAGCATCGAAGAATAAACGTTGTATATAAATGTCCGAAATAAGAGAAATTATCCTCACAGTACAGCTACGAGGTTCATGATCCACAACCAAAGTCGTTAGCATATATTACAACTATAACGTAGTTTTGTCAGTCCGTTTTGTGTAGCGTGTGTGGTATTTATTATTTAAGTACTGTATATTGTATATATAGTGTAATATGAATCACAATGTCCGAGATCTGTAACAGTATAACTAAGTAATATTTGTAGTTAGTTCGTAGGTAAGTTATGTTCATTGTTTGTGAGTACATTTAGTAGTTTTATGTTATCTATTGAACATTTAAATGTTTGAGGTAAAATGAGTGATGAGTAAACCCTACACCGTGAGCGACTGGATAAGTACCGATTTATGGCAAAAATGTCTTGTCTCCTACGAAACTAGATTTGTTCGTTTGTCCAAGAGTGTTAAGACCCAAAACCCGGATGCTGGTTCATAATCGGGAATAAGAGAGACTTGTCGCTCAATTTCAATATGATTTCAACAAGCTATACAGTCAAAGAGCCGACAGAGAAATTTCCCTGGTATAAAAACATTTGAATGTCGTATAAAAAACATGCACTCCATTTACAGAATCATTTAACCCAAGTATGACTTTCAAGAATATTTCAGAATATCCTTAGACATTTTGAACTATTCTCGGAAAATCACACTTGAGTTTATAAATATCAGTATCTTCGTAATCGTACTCGTACGTACCTGGCTTCGTATCAAAAATGATTTCAAAGCATAAATGTACAAATATCATGGGAATCATCAATATATAAACCTAAACCTACATAATGATTATATTTCAGGTGTAAAGTTGGCTTAACTATAATTACGACTATGAGAGATAATCTGGAGAGGGCTCAGCCAGAGGCTCTGGCGTCGTAAACAATGGGTTTGGAAACTCTGGCGGATGCGGAAGAGGCCCTTCTGACTTAGGTCTTCGTCTGTAAGCCATTAACCAACAGCTTACAGCAACTGCCACTGCAACTAAGGCTAGTAGAGCAGTTATTATCAAGGAAATTATGAAGCCAACCATGGAGACACAAACTTCCTCCTTTTGAATTTGTGGTGCTACGGAAAATCATATGAGTTTTAATTACATGTCCATAAACTTGCAAACTTGCAAATAGTAATTACAACTTATTAGAAAAATTATTCCTTACCTTCAGCTGGATCGGTGAATGACGATTCACGTCTTTCTAACGCTAATATTGGATTAGATTGCACTGTTACTTCTTCTCTAAGTTGACCCTCAACGGCAGAGTCAGAAGATGCAAGGCTAGTGTCTTTGTCGTCAAGAATTTGTCGTTTTCTGCGACCAAAGGCATTCTGCCCACGGCAATTAACCTGCAAAGACACAATAAATGAGAAAGGTATTAAATATCAGCAATTTATAATTCAGAACCTATGAGACAGGCAAAAAATAATATTTTAAACGTACTGGTTGACATTTTCCAAAGCAAACTCGAACATTGCATTGGAATTTAATACTGCTACTGCTGGGGAACTTGAAGGCATTGAAATGTGCCATGAGTACTTGCGAATCTGGTTCTACCTCCCAATCGCCAAATATAGAATGTTCTGTGGCGCATCCGTTGTCATCTGTAACCAAATACTCATTCTCACCGTCACCTTCCATGGTTTTTGCGACACAGTTTCTTGCAAAACCTCCATAAATTGTTGATGGTTGAACGTCTACACGCAACACAAGAGATTCTCCGATTTCTGCGGAGCTGATATCTCTGCCAGTTGCTGTAACAATTCTCATGGAGCAAGTAGGTGGTGGTCCTGTGTTGGCAATAGTTCCAGCAGTCGTTAACATAGATACATTGAATCCTAATGTAATCGTCTTTTCTCCAGTCATGTACACGCATTTGATGTGGTAAGCTTGAGCATTGAATGTAACAAGTTTAGGATGTTTCTGTATCACAAGTATAAATCCAGCTTCCCCCTTTAAATTAAAAATAAAGTCATGCAATTTACACATTAAAATGTTACATGAAAATAATAATAAAGCAAGTTTTCAATTTCTCTTACATCAACATGAATCAATCCGCATGTTCCGAATTTGACTTTGAAATCAACTGGACCAACGTCTGATTGTATGGATTTGCGGCACTGAGGATCTTTAGAGTGACCCTTGACGTACAGGAGTCCATTGAAGTCGCTATTATTGGCGTACACACTTGGTTGTCCCATACTAATATCAACTTGTACACCATCCGCTAAACAGTTGACGGTCATTTCGGGAGGTGGGAAGTCGGTACGCAATCTTGAGGGATCTGTTTTGTTAGGGGGCATAGGGACTGAATTAGTAAATTGCGAATAATCAAACAGGAAATGTCAAATAAATCATTGTCTTAATAGATCATTTGACATTATATTTACAGAATTAATTTGTATTTCATACCTATGCAGCCATTTTCAGTCGGAGACATTCCAGTCGGGCATATGCAGACAGCTTCATGGTTGACAGCAACGCAATATGCTCTTGGTTTACATACAGTTGTTTTACAAGGATCTTGACAAGTTCCATTTCGTGTGTTACAATATTTGTCATTAGGACATTCAGGGTTCGTTTGACATCCTGGAGGTTGTGTGGTTTTCTCGATCTCGCAATATCCGTTACGAAGAATATATCCATGATCAGTTGGACAAACACATTTACCGTTACTATCGATAATCATTCCTCTGTCTGTTGCACACACGCATCGTCCTCTTTCATTAACTTTAAATCCTACACAAGATGAGATTTGTATTAGTCTTTAAATTGCTACCTACTTCCTACGACCAGGAAGATATATGGTAGTTTTATTATCACTCAAATTACCTTGATCAACTGGACATGGAATACAGTTTTCTTGATCATCGAGACCGTATCCTGTTGGACAAATACATCTTCCAGCTTCATCAACAACGTATCCTCTCTCGGTAGCGCATGAAGGTGCTGTAAACCATATTCATGTAAATTAATATAAACTCGTGTAGAATTTAAACATGCACATGCTTAAAGCAATGTTTTATTTCATGTGACAATTAGTATGTGATGTATATGTAAGCCAAATGAATGAAATGTTTTTAACGCGTGTCGATTTTGTTTTTTGGGGTTAGCTTATGGTTTGTATGTTTCTGGTGTGATTGGATTAGTTGCGGAGCATAATTACGGTTTAGTTAACATAACACTCTTTTTCTTACGTAGTTCACAACGGACAGCAGCATTGCCACGATAACCGGGCAAGCATTCACAAGTCATTGTACGAACAGGCAGAGTATCCAATACTCTACACTCAGCATTTATACCACAAGGTTCTCCTTCTCTGCATGGATTTCTACAGTCGGCATTTATACACGCGAGACCAGATGGACATTCAGAGTCACTCTGACATCCGATTTTAACTACAGAAATTCAACAATTGACAATCATTAAGTGGAACTGAAGAAAGAATTAAAGACAAAATAAGAAGACAAGTAAACAGAGAAGTTTTGTTAATCAGTCCAATGATATGGACGAGACACAAGAGATGTTAGGTTCAATAAGAAAGGAGATTTGAAGAAGAGGTGAAAGTAAGAAATACCCTGTTGACAACTAGTTCCACGACTTCCACTAAATCCAGGAGGACAAGTACAATTAGCTTGATGTGAGTAAACTCTACATTCCGATGGTGTTTTACAAATGTCGTCAATGCTGCAAGGACTTTCGCAACGACCGTTATAACAGGATTTGTCGCTAGGACATTCGTCATTAGTTTCGCAACCGATTGATATGCATGATATTAGGGGATCGCCACTGGAACCAACAGGGCACTTGCAAATTGCAATGTGCGCCAGTCCATGACAAATGGCACTAACTGCACAAGGTGGTCTTGGCGATGGTGCACAAACAGGTTCGCAATTTCTACTAACACATGCATGAGTTGTGGGACAGTCTGAATCTGCTCTGCACCCAACTAAAAATGAAAAAAATAAAATTTCGTTTAATAACTCGAAATAATTTTTAAAATCTAATAAAACAAAATTAATTATGACAAAATAATAAAACTCAAAGTTAAAATTAAATAAATTTCTTACCAGGATAACATCCATAAAGTGCATTTCCTTCGTAGCCTTCTTCACATGAGCAGTAGGGTTTATGATTGATAATTTTACATTGTGCATTTGCTGCACATTGACAAGGGTTTCGACATACTCCGTTGAAGCAAGCTTGTTGGTCGTTGCATTCATGATCGGCAGTACATCCGATTGCTTTGATAGGTTCAACAGGTCTACATGTTATGTTTGCATTGCTACCTCCAACATATCCATCAGGGCATCGGCAAATCATTGTTCTTAGTGGTGTGGTGTCAATGACACGACATTCTGATGGTGCGGCACAAGGATCGATGACTCTACATGGGTTCTGACAAGTGTCGTCAAGACAAGCCAATTGACTAGCACAATCTCCATCCACAACGCATTCAGGTTGAGGTTCGGGATCGCATGAAAAGTATGGGTGGCCAACATATCCAGGCCTACATTTACATACGGCTTGATGGTCTTGATCGGTACATTCAGAATTAGTCGGGGCACATGGGTTTTTATTCAAGCAAGGGCTGACACAGTCAGAATTGATGCAGGCTTTGTTCGATGGACAATCTGAATTAGCTCTGCAACCAATGATGTAGCAAGCTTCGTAAGGATTTGTTCCTCTGAAACCAGCCTTACATCTGCATTCCGCTCGGTGATTTGGCACAAAACTGCAATTAAAATAAAAATTTGCAACTTCTACTCTCTTGAAAAAATGTAGCAAATAAACCTGTCAAAATTATAACTTACCATTCGGCATTTCTTCCGCAGGTCTGATCCAACAGACAAGGATTGACACATTCTCCACTGATGCAAGCTTTGTCTCTATCACATTCAGAGTCTGAGCGACAGCCAACAGGATAACAAGCGAGATTGGGATTTCCTTCATGACCTTCTTTACAACCGCAGATGGGACGGTGATTGCGTACAAGACAGAAAGCATTTCTTCCACAGTCACAAGGATCTCTACAGACTCTATTGATACATGCCTCTGTGCTTGGACATTCACTATCGCTGGCACATCCTGGTTCAACAAGTGGTGAGGGGATTGGTCGGCATTGTCCATTTTCATCCGGAGCCCAATTATCAGGACAGACACACATCATTGTCCTTACAGGCACCGAGTCAACAACAATACATTTGGCACTGGAATCACATGGACCAATTTCCACGCAGGGATTTACACAACGGTCGTTAATACAAGCCAAGCCACTGGAACAATCGTAGTCCTGGGTGCATTCAGGAGGTGGTGAAACGACTTCAATGCGTTCGCAGAACGAGAATGGATTGCCCCTTGGGAGATTATCTGGACATCTACATATAGCTGCGTGATTTCTTGGTACGCACTCTGCATTAGATGCACAACGGTTATCATACAAGCAGGGATTGACACAGTTTTTGTCTATACACACACGGTTGTTGGGACAATCAGAATGAGTGCGGCAGCCAACTGGCTCGCATCGAATGAAGGGATCACCTTCATAACCTTCTGGGCATTTGCAAACTTGTCTGTGCGAAATGGCATGGCATTGAGCGTTGATTGCACATGGGTTGTTGAATTTGCATGCGTTCACGCATTGTCTATTATGGCACTGCTGAGAATCCGCACATTCGAAATCATTGTTGCATCCCACTGTACCCAAAGTTTTTACAATTAAAGATTTGAATGAACATCAAGAATTAAGTAAATAACAAGAATCATAGACAAGTTAAGAAGATTGAGATAGTTGAGAAGATTAGAAAGATTCAAGTCATTATTAGCAATTTGTTATGAAAGTTGACGTGCACAACTTGAGAAAAGTGAAAATGAAATTTGTTAAAGGAAAATAACAGTGTAGCAATTGATTGATTAGTCAAGCCGGAAGAATTTGATAAAACACGAGTAGTCTTACGTTGGAAACAACCAGTATTTGGATTTCCAGAATATCCTGAAGGACAACTACATATGGCGTAATGATTTATAACTTTACAAGTGCTGGCTGGTCCACAACTACATGGATCTACACATTGCCGATTGACACAAGCTCGATCGGTTGGACATTCTGAATTTGATGAACAACCTACTGGTCGTGGAGCTATTAAATTTGTAAATAACATTTTTGATGAATACAATAATAGTAAGCATAGGAAAAAACCTTGAAATATTTTTTACAAAAAGAGTAGTCATTTATAGTTTTAGAAGAAGTCTTACTGGGAGTGGGATATTTGCATTGAACTCTAGGGTCTCCAATTTGACCACTTGGACAGCGACACATAGGGTAATGATTTTCTACGTGGCAAACTGCGGTGTCCGAGCACTTTTCAATTGTGCAAGGGTTTACACAAGCTCTATTTCGACACGCTTCAGAATAAGAACAATCATCGTTGCTGGTACACTCGTAGCGTATAGGTCTTTGAGTAACTACATACAGCAATAACCATGACTTAAATTCTCTTTTCTCAATCACATACATTTTTGGGGCTCAAAATGGTTGGATTACATTTCACATCATTATAATCATTTATGCATGCAACCTAGGAAATTTTGCCACTTATGAGACGAATTTGATATGCAGTACTACACCTAAAGGACACTTACCTCTACATTCAACTCGTGGATTTCCTTCGTAACCAGGAGCACAAGTACAAATAGCTTGATGGTTTACAGATTTGCACAGTGCATTAACTCCGCAAGATTCTAATGCGCAAGCTTCAATGCAATTTCCTCGTTGACATTTTTCAGTTGGTTGACATTCAGGATCAGATTTACATTGTGGAGTTTGTTCAGCAACTGAAATAAAATTAAATATATGAATGGATAAAATTATAGTTTTCAATTAGGGATTCATTCCAACTTTGGTGTCTTTTGTCTTGGGATAATTTAAAAAAACGTGAATAAAAACATACCTATTCTGACACATTCACCATTTCTGTTGACCGTGGTGTCTGGTGGACATTGACAAACGATTGATCTGAATGGTAATGAATCCATTACACGACATTCCTGAGTTTGACTGCAAGGATGACCACTGGAACATGGGTCTATACAATTTCCATTGACACAAGTCAAAAGAGTTGCACAGTTTGCATCAACTTCGCATTCCTTTTGAATAGATGGTGGTCGGATTTTCATAGCTGAAATGATTTAGAATTCAAATGTATACATTAGTGATCAAAAATAAGCATTGGATTCACTTTATTGAATTTAATTACTGTTTTAGTTTACCTTCGCAGCGAACGTAAGGATCTCCAGATGTGCCGGATGGACAAGAGCAGATTGGTTGATGGTTCTGACCTCTGCAGAAAGCTCTTTGAGCGCAAGTAGTTGGACGGCAAACCTCGCGACATACTCGGTTGACAGGATCACAAGTTTCTGACTCGCCGCAATCATTGTCAGACTGGCAGCCAACAGAAACACAAGATGTGGACGGATTTCCTTGAGTACCCGGAGGACAGAAACATTGTCCGCGGTGAGACACAGCTCGGCAGCGGGCAGTTGGAGGGCATTGAGTTCTTCCATAGACACAAGGATCCACACACTTCTCTGATATACATTGACGGTCTTGGGGACATTCACTGTCTGAGGTACATTCCGCTGTGAAAATAATCAGTTATGATTTATAATGACACCAATCAATTTTATACGCAACATTTCTAATAATATAACTAGAAATCATTTTATGAATTGTTTTTATTACGTTTGTAGCATCGCAACTGTGGATTTCCGGCCCAACCATCTGGACAATTGCATAACGGCCTATGGGTTCTTGTACGGCACACTAAATCAAAGAAGATAAATTATTAAGTATTCCAATTTCCAATAGTAAATCTTGCAATGTTAAGCCAGCTTTTTTCTACTGGAAATATTATGTGTGAAAAATCTTCTTACCAGCATTCTCTCCACATGGATTTTGTAGCAGACAAGGATCTCTGCAAACCTGAGTAACACAGGCCTGAGTGGTTGGACAGTCCGAATCAACAGTACATTCGGGAGTTGTAGCTGAAAAAGCGAAATACGGATTAAATAAAAACTTTTAAATGACACACATTGTCAGCAGAGTACTGAAAATACAAACACTACGTAAAAATGGATTAATAATTAGAAATCAACTGGTGAGTAGGTTGAAGCTGAAATAAAGAGTGAGAGAGTCAAGAGTGAATTCGTAAAACGTAAATGGTTCTTAGAGAATGAATGGTGGTGGTTGAGTTGGTAAGTGCGTGGATTTGATGATGGGTGTGTGATTGGAATCATTTGACATGGACAGTGCAGTGACAGTGAGTTTACTATTTATTTGTATTCTGTGTGAAAGTGTGTGATAGGGTTAGTGTACCTGAAACACATTCCATAGCAGGATTGCCAGTGGTTCCAGGAGGGCACATGCAGTATGGTCTATGTTCAAACGGTTTGCAAATGGCTGTTTTAGGGCATGGATTAGCAACAAAACATGGGTTCTGACAACGACTGTCCAGACAAGCATTAATGTTGTTGCAGTCAATGTCAGCAACGCATTGCCGTCCAGGTCTTGGCACAGCTATCGAGGTTTATGGTTAGTGATAGTGCGTTGTTGGTTTTTTTGTGAGTGCGTTGTGCGTGCATGTTCAGGTGGTGACGAGTTATGTTCCATTATTGACAGAGTGTCATAAGTTGTTGCCAGGTGTTGAGTAGAGTGAGCCAAATTGTAAATGTCATGCAAAAAGCAATTGTTAAAATGTTAATAACTTATGCACATACAGTTATTTGTTAAGTCATTTTATAGGTGAGTATTTCTAATTAAAATAATTGCTCTACTCTAGTCGTTTATTAATAAGTAATTGGATTAACGAGAAAAGTTTAGTGAAAAATAAGGATTTTACTATTTTACCTGCATTGCAACTGTGGTAGGGATCGCCGATGAGTCCATCTGGACAGCGACATTGAGCATTGTGGCGGATAACCTCGCACTCTGCATTTTGGCCACAAGGATTAGCAACTCTGCATGGATTGACACATTCACGGTTTCTGCATGATTCACGGTCTGAACATTCCGAGTCGGATTTGCACCCAGGTTGATCAATGGGTTCTATATTGCCATCAAATAATTGAATTAAAATACAGAAGTGTTTCTTGGCATTGCCAACTCCCCTGCTCACCCTTTATTTCATTTTGTATGCAAAAATAAAAAATGCGAGGTATATTATTCATTTATAATGAATAAATCTCAAGTTAATATTAAAATGTGCTAGAATGATCAGGAAAGCCGACAAATGATAAGATTTCACTATGTAGTTAACTAATTGTAAGTTAAATCTATGACTAAACGTAACATTCACACATTCACACGCAATATTCAACATTATTCATTTGTGGTTGTATTTGGTAATATTATGGTGAGTGGCGATGAGTGATGTGGTGCAATTAGTATCATGTTGTATTTTCACTGTTAGTGGATGTTGAGCTGAAATAATTATTGGAGATTAGTGCATAATTGTTCATTTCAATGTAATAAATCTATAAAGTTAGAAATTGTAATCATTAATATCATCTTGTGTAATAGTTCATATAAATATGAATCAATCAGTTGGTTATAATGTTTGTTCAAGTATTTTGTATCTGGATGTTGAATGCATGTATTGTGAATTAAATTGTACTTACGTAGTTTGCATTCTACACGAGCATTTCCATTGTAGCCAGGTAGACACACGCAAGTCATCAATCTGTTAGGCAAAGTATTTTCTACAGAGCAAACAGCATTGATGCCACACGGTTCGCCATAAATACATGGGTTACTGCATCTGTGTTCGATACAAGCTAACTTGCTTGGACAATCTCCGTCTACATTTCACAATTACAACATTATAATTAATAACTCACGTTACCCCATCTGTTATTTATTTATAATTAATGTTGCGTTATTTTGTTTTAATAAAAATACTCAAAAATATTTTACCTTGTCTACATTCATATTTCGGCTCGGGTACAGGTTGAGGTACTAAACAAATGAAAATAAAATTACAAAATGTTCATATTTATATATTCGGGAATTGTTAGTCAAATAGGGAAGTAGAGCTTACTTTCAGTGCAGCGAACGGCTGGGTTTCCAGTGTATCCTGGAGGACACTGACAGCTAGCATGATGGTTGAAAACTGTACATTTTGCAGTTGGCGCACAATTGCATGGGTCAGAACATCTCTCATTTCTGCAAGCCAAATGGAATGGGCACTCTTGGTCTGTTTGACATTCGGGTCTATCGCATTTTACACGAGGGTTTCCACGGAATCTTTCAGGACAGAAGCATTGGGATCTATGATTTGAAGCTCGACACTCTGCGTTTTCCCCACACCGATCGTATATGCATGGATTGACGCAATCTCGATTTCTGCACGTTTTATCATAGTCGCATTCCGAGTCTGAGCTACAGCCAACTACAAAGAGAAACGTCAACATATAGTAGTGCTAAATAAACAATTTTCATTTTTGATCAACGAATAATTATTTCTTCAAACTTACGTTCTCGACATGATGTTTGTGGATTTCCGGTATAACCCGCAGGACATGTACAAGTAGCACGATGATTCCTGGGCAAACATTCAGCATTCCTGGCGCAAATTGTAACCTCACATGGATTTCTACAAACGTTACTTAAACAGGCTTTGTCTTGTGGACAATCTTGGTCGATTTCACATTCAGGTTTAGGTTTGACTACTCTAACAGAACAACGTTCATAAGCATTGCCTTCCATTCCTGATGGACAATTACATTTTGGTTGATGATTAGTGACGGAACACAAAGCATTTAAGCCACAGAATCCTGGGCAAGGATCAAGACATTTCTGTCCTATACAAGCCAAGTGCTGGGCGCAGTCCGAGTTCAGTGTGCATTCTGGTTTGCATTCAACATAAGGGGATCCAAAGAGACCGGCAGGACATGTACATGTGGCATATCTCGAGCCTGGTCTTCCATGACATCTAGCATTAATTCCACAAGGGTCAGGCTGACATGGGTCAACTACTGGTTCAGGAGTTGGTTCGCCTGCATAAACATATTAAAAAACAATTATAATTTTTTTCCTAATTAGATACTAAATATAAGCATATTGAAACATCATAATTGACAATTACGTCTCGGTATGTCGTTGCACTGTACGAATGGATCTCCAGTCAATTCAGGAGGGCATCTACACATTGCTCTGTGGTTTCTTACATCACAAATGGCACGATAGCCGCACAAGCCATTATGACAAGGATCAATACATTTGTTTCGCACACATGCCTTGCTTCTAGAGCAATCATCATCAGTTACACATTCAGGTTTGCATATTACGTACGGATCACCCTGTTAATTTAAAAAAAATGAAGATCAAATATTGTACAGTACATTATAAACAATGATTGATTCTTAGCTATTACTTCATATATTTTATGCATATACGAATGTCCATTAACTTACAAAATATTCAGGCAAGCATTTGCAAACAGCTCGCTCATTAACGTTTTGGCAATTTGCGTTGGCACCACATGGAGACGGATAACATGGGTTTTGTGGTTTGGGAGGTTCTGAAAAGTTTAAAAAACAGATTAGCACATTTCATATTTGTATGTTTTTATTTTAATACAGTTAGATGGTAGAAATAAAAATGACTTACCCATTCGTTTGGGTTCTATAAATCTGCAGTATGAAAACGGATCGCCGGTGTAGCCTGGACGACATGTACAGATTGGACCATGATTTCTAGCTAAACAATTTGCATTGACACCGCAAGCTCCAATACAAGGATCGTCACAACGGATGGTTTTGTAGCAATAACGATCAGATGGGCAGTCAGAGTTAACCAAGCAAAGTGGTCTGCAACGAACGTAGGGGTCACCCAAATAATCTGGCGGACAAGAGCAAATGGAATGATCTCCACGAGCAGTGCACAAAGCATTTTCTCCGCAAGGTGACGGTTGACATGGAATGGGCTTCTCAACTCGTTGTGGTGGTGGTGGAGGTGGATTAATACGACAATATGTAAAGGCATCTCCAGAGTAACCCTGTGGACAGCTACAGATGGGCGAGTGATTTACTACAGTACAAATAGCTAATTGACCACAAGCTCCAACACAAGGATCGTCGCAATGGTTCCTTATACAAGCTAAATGATTTGGACAATCGGGGTTGACAACGCATTCCGGTCTGCAGTTGGGTGGAGATCCAATGTATCCCGGTAAACAAGAACATTGTGCCCTGTCATTGACAGTTTCACATTTTGCGTTCATACCACATGGAGAAGGATAGCATGGATCTTGTTTCAATTCAATTCTTGGTGGAATAGGTTGAGTAGAAATCACTATAAAAAATATTACACAGTTAGTTATTGTACTATAATGAGTGTGCATTTATTATAATAAAGTTTTCAAACAATATGCAATAATAATTACCTCTGCATTGGTAGAACGGATCACCTCTGTATCCCGGTGGGCATGAACAGATCGGATTGTGATTTTGTACTCTGCACACTATTTTGAAAGACAACCATGAATTATTTTTATGCTAAAAGTATTTTAAACTTTTAAACTTTCAAATATTGAGTTAAAAGCTTACTGGCACCGAATCCACAAGAACCAGGGCAAGGATCAACACACTTTTCGTTTTGACATGACAAATGAAGTGGACAGTCTGAGTTCACAAGGCATTCAGGTCGACATTGTGGGGGACTTCCGATGTATGTAGGTAAACATGAGCAAGAGGCCTGCCCATTAATATCTCTACATTGACTGTAAGGGCCACAAGGACTAGGTTGACAAGGATCTTGTCGGACAGGACGTGGTGGTGGTGATGTTGGGGCAAGACGACAGTGAACAAATGCGTTTCCAATATATCCAGCAGGACAAGTACAAATAGGAATATGATTTCGAACTGAACATCTAGCTTCAGTGCCACACGTACCAACACAAGGATCTGCGCACTTATTGTTAACACAAGCCTTATCCAATGGACAGTCGCTGTTTTGAACACATTCTGGTTTGCACAATACATATGGATCCCCAAACATTTCCGGGTAGCATCTACATGTAGCAGATTGACCATTGCGTTCGCAATTGGCATTGATACCACAAGGTGATCGTCGACAAGGATCTTCAGGTTGTCTGGTGGTGGGTTCAATTTTAACAACAATACGACGACAGCCCTGGAAGGGATTGCCTTCGTATCCTTGCGGACATAAGCAAATCGGGTTGTGATTTACAACTCTACATTCTGCAATAGAAATATAAAAAAGTAATGTAAGAAATTGAAAATTAAATTATGATTAGAGATGCAGAGATGATAAAAACAGAAAATTCAACGGAAAAATTTCTAACCAGCATCATATCCACAGGCGCCTCTACATGGATCAATACAACGATTTTGAACACAGGCTAATACACTAGAACATTCAGGGTGTACAGTACATTCCGGTCGGCATTGTGGCGGAGACCCATAATATCCTGGTCTGCAGCTGCACGATGGTGTTTCTCTATGAGCACGACATTCAGAATTTGGTCCACATGGATTAGGGATACACGGGTTGACAGATTGTCGCTCAGGAATAAAGGTGGGAACGACAGGTATCACAGCTATTAAATCAAACGAAAATTTAATTTAGCATGATTCACACGTTATATACACTCTTATATTTAAATAGCAAGGCCAATATTAGCTAGACTTACGAGGAATTCTAGTACAACGATAGAACGGATCTCCTGTGTATCCTTGTGGACACGAACAAAGAGCGTTGTGATTTATTGCTTTACAAAGAGCTGCATCTCCACAACTGCCAGGACATGGATCAATACATTTTTGATTGCGGCAAGCCTTATCCAGAGAACCTATAAAACATAATAATGGTTATGAATAAAGTCTAACGTCTAAATACTTAACTAAAGCTTTTATTTATATCGTAATTAATTACAATCGCTGTTGACTGAACACTCTGGTCGACAATATGGTGGACTTCCAATGTAAGTTGGCAAACATGAACAGGAAGCTTGTCCGTTAATGTCTCTACATTGACTGTACGGGCCACAAGGAGATGGAGAACATGGATCTTGTATTTTTACTGTAAAAATTTAAAATTAAAAAACGGTCACTACCAACCCATGAAGCCGATGTAAATTAATTTATAACATATTGAATAAATTATTACCTGGAATTCTGGGTGGATCTGGGCGGCGTCTACAGGCTACGAATGGATCTCCTTCGTGGTATTCAATACATGCACAATTTGGAACATGATTAAGCACTTGACAGCGAGCGTTGATTCCACATACTCCTGGACAAGGATCCTGACATTTGTTTCGAATACAAGCTTTGTTTTGAGCGCAGTCGGCGTTAATAGCACATTCGGGTTTGCAAGCTACATATGGATCGCCGAAATATTCCGGTATGCAAGTACATGAGCCATGACCATTCCTGTCTTGACACCTTGCATTAGAGCCACATGGATTTGGATAGCAGGGATCTCTTATTGGTTCAGGTACTTTAGGTTCTGTTAATAACGATTAAAATTAATTCCCGAACAAAAGTTATTTAAAGTTTCATTTAGTAAAGAAAGAAAAATTTCAAGTTCATACTTGGAGGCTCAGGATAGCAGTACGAAAAGGCGTCACCAATTAAACCGGCAGGGCATGAGCAGATTGGAGAATGATTGTTTACAGTGCAAACTGCAGTTGGGGCACAAGCTCCTGGACAAGGATCCGCGCATTTCAAACGGATGCAAGCAAGATTTCTCGAACCTAAAATAAAATTTATTATTAAAAATTCTTTTAATTGGAATTATTAAATTTTATAACGATTATTATAATATATCAAACGTACATTCTGGATTTACAGAACACTCTGGTCTGCAATTGGGTGGATTTCCAATGTAGTTAGGTCTACAAGTACATTCGGCACGATCTCCGATAGCTGTGCAATCTGTAAAATATATTTAATTTTCTATTACACGCTGATTTATACAGTTTAGAGTGTCATAATTTAAGAAATAAATTGCACGAACCTGCGTTGGGTCCACATGGACTGGGTATACACGGGTTAGTTGGTCTTTGTGTTGTAGTTTCAATTCGCTTAGGTGGAAGTGGGTAGCAACCCGAGAACGGGTCTCCAGTCATTTCAGATGGACAGGTACAAATTGGACTATGTTTAACTACCTTGCAATCTATGAATAAATGATAAGAAAAATAATGATATATGTTCTAATAATACAATGGATGAACCAATATAAAATATTTGTCATATTATATTACATACCAGCACGGAAACCACAAGATCCCGGACAAGGATCAATACATTTTTGATTGGAACAGGCTTTATCAAGAGAACAATCACTGTTGACAGAACACTCTGGCCTACAGTTTGGTGGAGAGCCGTAATAATTTGGTAAGCACGAACAAGAAGCTTGTCCATTTATATCTCTGCATTGACTGTAAGGACCGCAGGGATTAGGACTGCAAGGATCTCGTCTAAGTGGTGGTGGTGATGGTGCAGGAGGAATCAATCTGCACTGTGAAAATGGATCTCCAGTGTAGCCTTCAATACATGTGCAAACAGGAATGTGGTTATACACATCACAGCGTGCATTGAGTCCACAAATGCCATTGCAAACGTCGACACATTTATTTCTACTGCAAGCTTTATTTCTAGGACCTGTTGAAAATAGTATATTACAATTTAAAGCATCATTCTAAGAATCCTAACCAATAAATTAGTATAACATTTTAAGTAAATTCTGCAAACTAAAGAAATTATCTTACAGTCTTGGTTAATTGTACATTCCGGTTTACAGCCGGCATAAGGATCGCCTGTGTGTTCAGGTATACAGGTACAAGAACCTCTTCCATTCTGATCTCTACATTCTGTGAATTGAAATTTAAAAAAAATAATTAAGTTACACACTCATTAAAAACTGTGAATATTGTAAAAAGTTTGAATGAAATAAAACACAAACCTGCATTGTAGCCACAAGGTGATGGGTGGCAAGGATCAGGGGTAGGTTGTATTCTTTCAGGTTCTTGGGCTGAAAGATAAATACATACATTTTATAATTGCATGCAATTTAAGTAGTGGATCATCGCTGTCGTGTTTAAAAATGAAGTACTTACGTTTAGGATAGCAGTAAGAGAAGGGATCTCCAATGAAGCCTTGCACGCAAGTACAAATTGGAGAGTGATTTTGAACAGTACAAACTGCTTGGACACCGCATGCACCTGGACATGGGTCTTGACATCTCATTTGAACACAGGCCAAGTTACTATTACAGTCAGAGTGTACAACACACTCAGCTCGGCAGTTGGGTGGTGATCCGATGTAAAACGGAAGACAACTGCATGAAGCTCTATCACGAACTCGATCACATCTTGAGTTGGCTCCACAAGGATCTGGGTAACATGGATCAACAGGTCTCTCCTGAGGTATTGGCTCCGGTTCCCTAACGACTGCAATTGCATAGGATTGAAAGAACCATTTAATAAATTATTGTTAAATCATTTGCATTTTTATTATGTTAATCTTTACAAAAACATACTTTCGTAGCATCTGGTGAAAGGATCGCCTTGGTAATTGGCTGGGCAGCTGCAAATAGGCGAATGGTTTCTGACTTGACATTTGGCAGTGGGAGCACAGGCGTTGGGACAAGGATCTTGGCATTTGGAATTAATACAGGCTTTATCAGAGGGGCACTCGGAGTTTGCCACACATTCAGGTCGACAATTAGGTGGGTTTCCAATGTAAGTAGGCAAACAAGAGCAAATAGCTTGTTCATTATGGGCACGGCATTGACTGTAAGGACCACAAGGATTGGGATTGCAAGGGTCTTGAGGACGTCTCACAGGTGTGGCTGCAATTGAAAGTAAAAGTTTGTTAAAATTTTCATACTTTATAATATTAAATACCATCAAAAAATTTAAATAGAAACTTACGAGGTGGGGGAGGAATAGGTCTGCAAGAGTTGAAAGGATCTCCAGTGTATCCAGGAGGACAAGAACAAGTAGGTACATGGTTTATTGTATCACAGACTGCATTGTAAGCACAAACTCCAGGACATGGATCAGCACATTTATTTCTAATACACGCTTTATTAGTCGCACAGTCGGAGTTAAGAGTACATTCTGGTCGACAGGCTGTATAAGGATCCCCAAAATAGTCGGGTATGCAGGTACATGAGCCGGCTCCATGAATTTCATTGCAAACTGCATTAGAGCCGCAAGGAGATGGGTGACAAGGATTTTGTGGCTCCTGTCTTTGTGGAGGAGGAGGAGGAACCGGATAGCAATTATAGAAGGGATCGCCAGTGTAACCGGCAGGACAAGAACATACTGCAGCATGGTTTACTGCTTGACACGTTGCTGGACTAGGAGCACAAACTGAGCCGGAGCAAGGATCTTCACATTTTAATCGTATACAAGCCTTGTCTGAAATTTCAATGAAAATAATGATTATGAAAATGCAAAGTAGTCATTTAGTATAGATTTGACTATGGTACTTATATAATTAATTACCTCTTGAGCAGTCTTGGTTATTGATACATTCGGGACGGCAATTTGGAGGACTTCCGACGTAACCAGGTTGGCATCTACAATCAGCTCTATCACCGACTGCAGTGCAAATGGAATTGGGTCCACAAGGATCGGGATTACAGGGTTCTACAGGTCGCTGAGTTTTAGGTTCGGGAGGAGGAGGCGGGATAGGGTTGCAAGCTCGGAAAGGATCTCCTGTATGTCCTGTCTGACAGGTACATATAGGAGAATGGTTTATGACACGACAATTGGCACTTCTGGCGCAAGCTCCTGGGCAAGGGTCAATACATTTCTGATTGACACAGGCTTTTTCAAGTGGACCTTAATACAAAAAATATTTCATATAAATTAAACAATATTATTATTATTATAGAATGATTAATTTCTTGAAAAACTAAATACTTACAGTCACTGTTAACTGTACACTCTGGCCTACAGTTTGGTGGAGAACCAATGTATGTTGGTAGGCATGAACATATAGCTTGTTCGTTAACAGTTCTACATTGACTATACGGTCCACATGGATTTGGTTGACATGGATCTCTTCTAACTTGTTCAACTACAACAATTAAATTAATAAGAAAATATTACGTTCTATGAAAATTCAAAATGGCTAAAACTATACACAAATAATTTGATATTTGGTGAATCCTCACCTTGACGAACAGGTTCTACAGGTCTGCAAGAGTAGAATGCATCTCCAGTGTAGCCTGGGTCACATGTACATACAGCAATATGGTTGATAACATCACAACGGGCGTTTTGGCCACAAGTTCCAGGGCAAGGATCTTGACACTTTTGTCTCATACAAGCTTTGTTCTTTGAACATTCAGGGTTCACTGAACATTCTGGACGGCATCCAGTGTAAGGGTCGCCAAAATATCCAGGATTACAAACACAAGAACCTGCGTTATTACGATTTTGACAATTTGCGTTGACACCGCAGGGACTAGGGTTGCATGGATCAACATATTCTTGTTTCACTGGCGCTATTGTTAAGAAAATTAAACAATTGTGGTAAGTAAATGACGTAAGATGATAATGCCACACAAAAAATTATATTATGATCATTAGAATTTATGAATATATTATTCTTACGCAGTGGAGGTTCAGGTTGGCACCCAGTAAATGGATCGCCAACATATTTTGAAAGACACGTACATGTTGGTATATGGTTAATCACATTACATTCTGGAAATAAACACATGTTAATTAATCATTTGAAATATCAGTTTGCAATTATTTTTCATTTTCAATTTATTTCAATTCAATTTCACTTCATGAACTTACCAGCATTGTAACCACAAGCTCCGGGACATGGATCTCCACATCTCAAATTCAAACAAGCCAACTGACTAGAACATTCTGCACTGTTTGTGCATTCAGGGCGGCAGTTTGGTGGTGATCCAATGTAATTTCGCAAACATGAACAGGAAGCTCGATCTCCAACTTGCTTGCATTCTAAATAAAATGAAAGGTAAGTTATAAGAATATATAATGGGCGCATTATTGCCCACTAAACCACTAATCAGACTAGTGTGCACGGGTTATAAAATACTTACCAGCGTTTGGTCCGCATGGATCGGGAACACATGGGTTAATGATTCTCTGAGGTTG
Source organism: Pogonognathellus flavescens (assembly GCA_019776165.1). NCBI lineage: Eukaryota > Metazoa > Arthropoda > Collembola > Entomobryomorpha > Tomoceridae > Pogonognathellus > Pogonognathellus flavescens. Next base: position 33,065 of record JABASD010000820.1, on the reverse strand, counting down.
TACAGGCTCTGAAATTTCAAAAAATAAATATATTGTTAGTAAATATACGTAAATTAATTCTGGATTACTTTTAACAACAATTCTTCCACTTTAAAGTACCTGGCGGTGGTGGTGGTATGGGGTAACATCTAGTAAATGGATCTCCAGTGTATCCAGATGGACATGAACATATTGGACTATGGTTATGTACTTTACAAACAGCTCCTGTTGCACAAGTTCCAGGACAAGGGTCAATACATTTTTGAGACTGACATGCTTTGTCAACAGGACCTAAAATAAATAAATAAGTCTCGTAATTATTTTTGCCATTATATTACACAATATTACGATCCTTAGCCTATTATTAAGAAGTTTGACTTACATTCACTATTGACGACACATTCTGGGCGACAGTTGGGAGGTGATCCAATGTACGTGGGAAGGCAAGAACATGATGCCTGACCATTAATATCTCTACATTGACTGTAAGGGCCACATGGATTCGGATGACAAGGATCAGATGGTGGTGGTTGTCGAACGGCTAAATAATAAAATGCATTTATTAGGAGTTCTCCTCAAAAATGTACAAAAGGGTTCATCAATAAAATCGAAGAACAAAATGGAATAGTTGTTATTTTTCAATTTTTATATCTAAAGGAATAAAAAAACTATACTTACGTTCAGCAGGGATAAGGTAACATTGACTAAAAGCATTTCCAGTATATCCAGGAGGACAAGTACAGATGGGAATATGTCGCTGAACTGTGCATTGAGCTAATAGCCCACAAGTTCCAATACATGGGTCTTTGCATTTATATCCGATACATGCTTTGTTATCAGCACATTGAGAATTTTCTTCGCATTCCAATTTGCATTCGGTGTAAGGATCTCCAAAATATCCTGTTTGACAAATACATGAGCCAGCTCCATTTAATACTCGGCAAAGAGCGTTTCTACCACAAGGGGATGGTTCACATGGTGTAGCTGGTGGTTGAGTTCTTGGTGCTTGAGTAGCTATAAATAATACAAGATTAAATATAAACAACAATCAAAAAGATTAACTTGAGAAATTAAAAAATTCATAGAAATAATAACGCACTTATTTCAATTGCATAACAAGCTGTGTGGGCGTTTCCTGTATATCCTGGAATACAAGAACACTGAGGAGCGTGGTTGTAAGCGTCGCAACGAGCATTAAATCCGCATACTCCTCCACACACGTCAGTACATTTCTCTCGAACACATGCTTTATCATTTGGACACTCGTCATTAACCGTACATTCTGGTCTACAGTTTGGTGGTCTACCTATATACCCTTGTTGACATGAACAACCCGGTTGCGAACCAAAACGACGACATTCAGAGTATGGTCCACATGGATTTGGCTCACAAGGATCTCGGACAGGTTCTGGCTCTGCTACTGGTTTACGAATAATTTCACAGCCAGAGAAAGGATCTCCATTGTATCCGGAAGGACAACTACAAATCGGGCTATGATTAACTACTTTACACTCTGCCTGTGGTGAGCAAGCTCCAGGGCATGGATCAACGCATTTCTGTTGAGAGCAGGCCGTAGTCAAAGAACCTAATTGTAAACAAATTCAAACCGTTAATAAACATCAATTTTGTATTTGTACTTTCAATATTTTTATGAAATTTAAAAAAAAACTTACAATCAGAATTTACAACACATTCAGGGTGACATTGAGGTGGACTGCCAATATAGCCTGGTAAACACGAACAAGCAGCATATCCATTCAAGTTTCGACATTGACTAAACGGTCCACAAGGGTTAGGGGAACAAGGATCTGTGGGTGCTTTGATTTTCGGTGGCTCTGTTGCTTTCAAGTGACATCCGGTAAACGGATTGCCTTCAAATCCAGGATGGCATTCACAAATGGGAATATGGTTTCTAACTTCACATCTGGCGTTGTAACTGCAAACACCGGGGCATGGATCTCGACATTTGTGTTTTACGCAGGCTTTGCTTCTGTCGCAGTCATTGTTAATTGTACATTCGGGTTGACAACCGCTGTAAGGATCTCCGAAGTACTCAGGCAGACAAACGCATGACCCAGCACCATTTCTTTCTCTACATTCAGCGTTAGATCCACATGGACTAGGATTGCAAGGGTTTACCGGCACTTCAGGTTTTCTTTCTGGTGGTGGTGGAGGAATTAGATTGCATCCTCTGAAAGGATCGCCTGTGTATCCTGCTAAACAGTAGCACTGTGGTCGATGATTAATTGTACGGCACTCTGCGTTATAGGAGCATGCTCCTTCACACGGGTCGCGACATTTTTCTCGTAGACAAGCCTTGTCACTTGGACCTGCATAGAAAATAATTGTCATTTATTGAAACTGAAATAAAGTAAAATTTAGTTAAAATTAAATTGTAAAAATAATAAATTATCAACGTACATTCTGGATCGGTTGTGCATTCTGGTCGACAATTTGGAGGTTGTCCAATGTATCCTTCTTTACAAGTGCAAGAAGCTTGTTCATTAATAGCTCTGCATATTGAATAAGGTCCGCAGGGGTCTGGATTACATGGATCTCGTCGTTCAGGTGGAGGTGGTGGTGCTATTCTAGGAATATCTGTACACCTGTAGAATGGATCTCCAGTTTGGCCAGCAGGGCAAGTGCATATTGGTCTATGATTTAAAACTTTGCAGTTAGCAGAGGGAGCACATGGACCATTAAGGCAAGGGTCGACACATTTTTGATTGACACATGCTTTGTCGAGCGGGCATTCAGATGAAGACAAACATTCTGGCCGACAATTTGGAGGAGAACCAATGTATCCTTGTTGACAAGAACAGATTGCGACTCCGTTGTTATTTCTGCATTGACTGTATGGTCCACAAGGATTTGGTTGACAAGGATCTCTTTGTGGTTCTTCTCTTACAGGTTCTTCAGGTTTTCTGTGGCATCCGCTAAAACCGTTTCCAACAAATCCAGCGATACATTCACATACAGGGATATGATTTCTAACGGAGCATTGTGCATTGTATCCACATACACCTGGACACGGATCTTGACATTTGTTTCTAATGCAGGCCTTTGTAAGAGCGCATTCTGAGTTTACAACGCATTCAGGGCGACATCCGGTGTATGGATCTCCGAAATATTCCGGCAGGCAAACACAAGAGCCTGCTCCATTTCTTTCCTTACATTCAGCGTTTGCACCACAAGGGCTGGGATTACATGGATCGACTTTCTGCTCGATTCGGGGAGGTGGTTCTGGAATTCGATGACATCCATTGAAAGCATCTCCAGTGTATCCAGGAAGACAAGTGCATTGCGGTAGATGATTAAATACTCGGCATTCTGCATTGTATCCACAGGCACCTTGACATGAGTCGACACATTTTTCTCGAACACAAGCTTTGTCGTTGGGGCCTACATAAAAAATATTATAAACAATGAATGTAGTTAACAGTTAATTTATAAGGAACATGAGATTACTAGTTGATAAATAATAAACTAGTTAATAAAGTAATGAAAACTTACAGTCTGGGTTAATTGTACACTCCGGTCGGCAATTAGGTGGTGAACCAATATATCCCTCACGGCACGTACAAGAAGCTCGATCATTAATTGCCCTACAAATTGAATAAGGTCCACATGGATCTGGATTGCATGGGTCTACCCTTTCAATAGGAGCTGGAGGCTCAACGCGAATAATTTCACTGCATCTGTAGAACGGATCTCCAGTTTGTCCAGCAGAACATGTGCAAATAGCTCTGTGATTGAGGACTTTACAGGTAGCTGTTGGGGCACAAGGTCCATCCTTGCATGGATCAATACATTTTTGATTAACACAAGCTTTATCGAGAGGGCATTCATTTGAAGAAACACATTCTGGTCGGCAATTGGGAGGTGATCCAATGTATCCTTGTTGGCATGAACAAATAGCTACACCATTGTTGTTACGACATTGGCTATAAGGCCCACACGGGTTAGGATGGCAAGGATCACGTTGAGGTTCTTTCTTTTCAGGTTCTTGTGGTTTTCGTTGACACCCGCTGAAACCGTTACCGATAAATCCTGGAAGGCATTCGCAAACTGGGATATGATTTCTAACGGAACATTGTGCGTTATATCCGCATACTCCTGGACATGGGTCTTGACATTTGTTTCTAATACAGGCCTTTGTTAAAGCACATTCCGAATTAACCACACATTCAGGTCTACATCCAGAATAAGGATCTCCAAAATGTTCTGGGATGCAAACACATGATCCAGCTCCATTTCTTTCCCTACATTGAGCATTAGATCCACATGGACTTGGATTACATGGGTCAACTGGCTCGTATTGTTTAACAGGTTCAGGTGGTGGAATTAAATGGCAGCCGTTGAAAGGATCTCCGGTGTATCCAGCAAGACAATGACACTGAGGAGCATGATTGAATACTCGACATTCCGCGTTAAATCCGCAAGCTCCGCTGCATGGATCAACACATTTTTCCCTGACGCAAGCCTTATCGTTTGGACCTACATAAATATTTTGCATATTAGAAAAGGAGTACAAATACATTAAGTGTAGCTGAATCAATAAAAATAGAGCCTTGCTTTAAATACGCTTAATATAATTTAAGAAAACACATTTCACTTACAATCAGCTGATATGGTGCATTCTGGTCTGCAGTTTGGAGGTGACCCAATATATCCCTGTTTACATGTGCAAGATGCTTGATCGTTAATTGCCCTGCAGATGGAATAAGGACCACAAGGATCTGGATTACATGGATCTTCGTCTTTCTGGAGGAGCTGTTGGTTCAACTCGTATAACTTCACTGCATCTGTAGAAAGGATCACCAGTTTGACCAACTGCACATGTGCAGATGGCTCTGTGGTTTAGAACTTTGCAGTTGGCTGTTGGTGCACAAGGACCGTTGAGACAAGGATCAACACATTTTTGATTAACGCAGGCTTTGTCCAGAGGACACTCAGATGAAGACAAACATTCTGGGCGACAGTTTGGTGGAGAGCCAATATATCCTTGTTGACACGAACAGATTGCAGCTCCGTTGTTGTTTCTACAATGGCTGTAGGGTCCGCAAGGGTTTGGATGACATGGATCTCTTTGTGGTTCGACTCGTATTGGTTCTTCGGGCTTTCTATGACATCCGCTAAATGCGTTTCCAACAAAATTAGGAACACACTCGCAAACTGGAATATGATTCCTGACAGAACACTGAGCATTATATCCGCAAACACCAGGGCATGGATCTTGACATTTGTTACGCATGCAGGCTTTATTGAGAGCACATTCTGTATTGACGACGCACTCAGGTCGGCATCCAGAATAAGGATCTCCAAAATACTCAGGTAAGCACACACAAGAGCCAGCTCCATTTCTTTCTTTACATTCAGCATTCGTTCCACATGGACTAGGATTACACGGATCAACTGGTTCGTGAATTTTGGTGGGTTCAGGAGGAGGTGGAATCAAGTGGCATCCGTTGAAAGCATCACCCGTATAACCAGGTAAACAAGTACATTGGGGAACGTGATTGTAGACCTGACATTCTGCATTATAACCACAGGCTCCTTGGCATGGATCAACACATTTTTCTCGTACACAGGCCTTGTCATTTGGACCTAATGTAAAAATTGTAAGTATAAATTGGTTACCCAGCAAACACATGAAGTACCTTCATTAATGGAAGTGACATTAATAAACTATGAAATGCAAATAATTGATTAATTGAGCACTTACAGTCGGGTGTAATAACGCATTCTGGCCTGCAGGAAGGTGGAGACCCATAATATCCAGATTGACAAGAACAAGCAGCATGGCCGTTAATATTTTTGCATTCAGAAAAGGGTCCACAAGGACTTGGATTACATGGGTCCTTTGGTTCTTCCTTTTCAATAATTCTTTCGGGTTGCCGCTGACATCCACTAAATGGATTACCAATAAAACCGGCAGGACAACTGCAGATTGGACTATGATTAAATACTTTACAAGCGGCGTTAGCAGCACACGAGTTGGGACAAGGATCGACGCACTTTTGATTAAGACATGCTTTGTCTTGTGGACCTAAAAAATTAAATAGAATTTAAAATTATAATTAAATTTTGTTTTCGTTAATGACGACACTTAAACTGATGGCATTTTAAATTCTGCATTAATTTAGTTAGGTTGAACTTACATTCTGAATTAATAACACATTCCGGTCTGCAGGTTGGTGGTGGTCCAATATATCCTTGCAAGCAAGCGCATAAGGCAATTCCATGGTTGTCACGACACGTACTGTAAGGTCCACATGTATCCCGTTGGCATGGATTTCTTGGAGCTTCAATTTTAGGTTGTTCCACAGGTCTGGATTGGCAACCAGCAAATGCATTTCCAATAAAACCAGGAAGACATTCGCAAATTGGTACATGATTTCTGACTGAGCATTGAGCATTGTAACCGCAGACTCCTGGACATGGATCTTTGCATTTGTTTCTAATACAGGCTTTTGTCACCGAGCAATCGCTATTGATGGTGCATTCAGGTTGGCAAGCCACGTAAGGATTTCCAAAATATTCAGGAATACAAACACACGAACCAGCTCCATTTCTTTCTTTGCAAACTGCATTTGAACCGCACGGATTAGGATCACAGGGTCTAACTTGTTCTTGAACTCTAGCTGGCTCAGGAGGTGGAGGAATCAATTGGCAACCACTAAATGGATCACCTTGATATCCAGCTAGACAGAAACATTGTGGACGATGATTCGTGGTTCTGCATTCCGCATTGTAAGCACAAGCTCCAATACAAGGATCTTTACATTTTTCTTGAAGACAAGCTCTGTCACTTGGGCATTCAGCATCGATCGTACACTCAGGTCGGCAGTTTGGAGGAGATCCAAGATATCCGGATCGGCAAGAACAAGATGCGTGACCGTTAATTGCTCTACACTCCGCATACTGACCACAAGGATCAGGATTGCAAGGATCTGTATTCTGTTCGAAAATTGGTGATTCGATTTTCTCAATTTGAGCGCAACGATAGAATGGATTTCCAGTTTGTCCAGCAGGACAAGTGCAAATTGGACTGTGATTTAAAACTTTGCAATTGCTCTCTGGAGCACAAGGGCCGTTAACACATGGATCGACACATTTCTGGTTAATACAGGCTTTGTCCAATGGGCATTCAGATGAAGATAAACATTCTGGTCGGCAGTTAGGAGGAGAACCAATGTAACCTTGTTGACAAGAGCAAATAGCGACACCGTTGTTGTTTCTGCAGTGACTGTAAGGACCGCAAGGATTTGGTTGACAGGGATCTCTTTCCTGTACTATTCTTGGAGGTTCTTGTGGTTTTGGTTGACAGCCAGTGAAAGGATTTCCAACATAACCAGATATGCATTCACAAATTGGAACATGATTTCTCACACTGCATTGGGCATTGTAACCACATACACCTGGACATGGATCTTTGCACTTATTTCTGACGCAAGCCTTGGTTGTAGCACAATCGTTATTAATTGTACATTCAGGTTGACATGATGTGTACGGATCTCCAAAATATTCAGGAATGCAAGAGCAAGAACCAGCTCCATTTTGTTCTCGGCATACTATAATAAATTAACAAATTTTAGTTACAATATGAAAAGACTAGTGTCGAAATAATTCTGCAAAATATAGTAAAGAGGACAAACCGGCATTAGATCCGCAAGGGCTTGGCTGACAAGGATCAACGTGTTCAATTCGTACTGGAGTTGGCGGTGGAGGTGGAATCAGTTCACAACCATTGAATGGATCACCTTGATAGCCAGGTAAGCAGAAGCACTGAGGTCGATGATTATTGACTCGGCATTCTAAACAAAATCAACATTGATTAAAATTCATTTGTTAGCTTTTTTGATTAGTATAGTAGCTGGATAAAATATTGTAAAAATTATTGTAATTTAAAATAAATTTATTACCTGCGTTATAGGAGCAAGCACCGATGCATGGATCCCGACATTTCTCTTGCATACAGGCCTTGTCATTGGGGCCTACAAATACAAAAAATTTAAAATTGTAACATTGGGTTTAAAATTCGTATTTAGAAGGTGAAATCAATAGAAAAACTCACAATCGTCATTAACAACGCATTCGGGTCGACAGTTTGGAGGAGCTCCAATGTATCCCGCTTTACAAGAGCATGCTGCGTGATTATTAATTGACTTGCATTCTGAGTATGGTCCACATGGGTCACTAAGACAAGGATCTACAGGTACCTCAGTTTCCTTAATAACTGGTTTCACAGAACATTGTGTGAAGGGATTTCCGATGTATCCAGTTGGGCAAGTACAAATAGGACTGTGATTAAGAACCTTGCACATAGCTGACGGAGAACAAGGTCCGTTAACACAAGGATCGACGCATTTTTGTGCAACACATGCTTTGTCCAGTGGGCATTCAGATGATGACAAGCACTCGGGCCGGCAATTGGGGGGAGAACCAATATAACCTTGTTGGCAAGAGCAGATGGCTACTCCGTTGTTGTTTCGGCATTGACTGTATGGCCCACAAGGGTTTGGATGACATGGATCTCTTTGTGGTTCTTCCCTTAAAGGTTCTTCAGGTTTTCTATGACACCCGCTGAAGCCGTTCCCAACAAATCCAGGAAGACATTCGCATGATGGAATATGATTTCGAACTGAGCACTGTGCATTATAGCCACAGACTCCTGGACAAGGATCTTGACATTTGTTACGAATACAAGCTCTATTAAGGGCACATTCCGAATTGACGACGCATTCAGGTCGACATCCAGAGTATGGATCTCCAAAATATTCGGGATGGCAGGTACAAGAACCTGCTCCATTTCTTTCTCTGCATTCAGCGTTTGATCCGCATGGACTAGGGTTACATGGGTCAATTATTTCTCTTTCCGGTATTCTTTCAGGCTCCTGTGGAATTGGTGAGCAGCTGCTGAATGGATCACCGGTGTATCCCGCAATGCAAGTACATTGTGGCACATGGTTGTACACTCTGCACTCGGCATTGAATGGACATGCTCCAATGCAAGGATCCACACATTTTTCTCTTACGCATGCCTTGTCGCTTGGACCTATGAATTATAAGACACATTTTTAATTTATACTAACGAACAATAATTTACACTACTATTTTTTGTAATGTCATTTGTAAGACATAATTTTTAATAAATATAAGTTGAATACATCCTAGATATTTTTTAAAACTTGAAAAAGATTACTATTATAATTTTTATATTCTAAAATATGCTTACAATCGGTCGTAATAACGCATTCAGGTCGGCATGATGGAGGACTTCCGAGGTAACCAGCTTCACATGAACATGCAGGTTGCCCGTTGATATTCCGACATTGTGAAAACGGTCCACAGGGATTTGGGTCACAAGGATCTCTTTCTGGTTCTGGTTCTACTTTTACTCTTTCCGGCTCCCGCATACATCCACTGAATGGGTTTCCAATAAAGCCGACTGGACAGCTGCAGATTGGACTGTGATTGTACACTTTGCACACAGCAGTTGGTGAACAAGAGTTGGGACATGGGTCAATACATTTTTGATTGAGACAAGCTTTGTCCGAGGGACCTGTTGAAATTTAAAAAAAAATGTATACCATTTGAGAATACATTTACTAATTTTGTAGTAATATTTAATAAACAGAAACTAAATAAATACTATAAATTGATCGTCATTAAAAATTCCAGATACTCACATTCGCTATTAACAACACATTCCGGCCTGCAGTTTGGAGGTGAACCTATGTAACCAGTTTGACATGAACAGATAGCAACACCATTGTGATTTTTACAGTTACTGTTTGGACCACACGGATTTGGGAAGCATGGATCTCTTGGAGGCTCGTCAACTCGCACGGGAAGTTCTTGTGGTTTAGGAGTGCAGCCACTGAATGGGTCCCCAATATATCCTGGTATGCAATGGCAAGATGGTACATGATTTTGAACACTGCAGTGAGCATTATGGCCACACACACCTGGGCAAGGATCTTGACATTTATTTCGGATGCAAGCTTTAGTGGTGGGACAATCGTTATTGATGGTACATTCTGGTTGACAGGAAGTGTAAGGATCCCCGTAATGTTCTGGAATACATGTACATGAGCCAGCGCCATTGTTTTCTTTGCACACGGCATTCGATCCGCATGGATTTGGATTGCATGGATCTAAAACTTCATGTACAGGCTCAATAAGTTTAGGTGGAGGAATTCTTTGACAACCATTGAATGGATCTCCTTCATAACCGTAGAGACAATAACACTGTGGCCGGTGGTTAATGACACGACATTCTGAAAAAACATGAAGTGATTAGTAGAAATTAATAAAAATGTATATATATTATATTTTTGTATGCGTACAAATATCGTACAAGCTTTATACTCACCAGCGTTAGCAGAGCATACACCAATACATGGATCCTGACATTTCTCTTGTAGGCAAGCTCTGTCGTTGGGACCTATTACAAACACAAATCATGTTTATAAAAGTCAACATTTTTTGTATTGTAAATACTACAACATTTTTTGCATTTTTCAATGAATCTTACAGTCAGGATTAGTGAGGCATTCGGGTCGGCAATTTGGTGGAGAACCGATATATCCTACTTTGCAAGAGCAAGCTGCATGATCGTTAATTGATTTGCATTCTGAATAAGGTCCACAAGGGTCTTCTAAGCAAGGATCCACATTTCTTTCTGGAATTACAACTCGTGGTTGCTCCGTGCACCGAGTGAATGGATTACCAATCAAGCCAGTTGGGCAAGTACAAATTGGGCTGTGGTTGAGGACTTTACAAACTGGAAATAAAATATTTTGTCCAATGAATGAATTTTAGTCGTACAATTTAATGAGATATGAACAAAAGAAATAAAGAACATTATTCTTACTAGCTGTGGAATGGCATGGTCCATTTATGCAAGGATCGACGCATTTTTGGGCAACGCATGCTTTATCTAGAGGACATTCAGAGGAAGACAAGCATTCCGGTCGACAAGACGGTGGTGACCCAATGTATCCCTGTTGACATGAGCAAATAGCAACGCCATTGTTGTTTCGACATTGGCTGTAAGGACCGCAAGGGTTGGGGTGACATGGGTCTCTTTCTGGCTCCTCTCTTTTTGGTTCTTCTATTGGTTTTTGATGGCAGCCACTAAAACCGTTTCCGATATACCCTGGTAAGCACTCACAAGCTGGGACATGATTTCTGACTGTGCAGTGAGCATTGTAGCCACAAACTCCACGACAGGGATCTTCACATTTGTTTTTAATACACGCTTTAATCAAACTACATTCAGAATTGATTACACACTCTGGTCGACATCCTGTGTATGGGTCTCCGAAATACTCTGGTAAGCAAGTGCAAGATCCTGCTCCATTGTTCGCTTTGCAGACAGCATTAGATCCGCAGGGATTTGGGTTACAAGGGTCAAGGGTTTCAGTTACGACTTGAATGGGGATTCTGGGAATGGGTGAACAACTGCTGAATGGATCACCAGTGTATCCCGGTGCACACGTGCATTGGGGCACATGGTTGAAAACCCTACATTCTGCATTGAATGGACAGGCCCCAACACAGGGATCCACACACTTCTCTCGTACGCACGCTTTGTCACTAGAACCTATAACATTTGAAGATCGAATTTATTAATTTCTTAAATTTAAGGTAATCAATTATTGAAATTTAAATACCAATTGTGACTGATATTTTACTTACAGTCAGGAGTAATGGTACATTCAGGTCTACATGATGGTGGCGATCCATAATAACCAGCTTGACATGAGCAAGCAGGATGCCCGTTGATATTTCTGCATTGGGAAAAGGCTCCGCACGGGTTAGGATCGCACGGATCTCTTTCAGGTTCCTCAACTACAACTCTTTCTGGTTCTTTCATGCAACCACTGAATGGATTTCCGGTGTATCCAGCTGGACAACTGCAAATTGGACTGTGGTTGTGGACTTTACAGATGGCGGTTTCAGAACAAGAGTTAGGACAAGGATTAATACACTTTTGATTCAGACAAGCCTTATCAAAGGAACCTGTAAAATAAATAAATATGATGAAAACAGCTGCACAGTATTATTTATATGGTTTTGTATGCTTAAAATTATTTGTAGATAAAATAAATATATATATTTTCATACAATCGGAGTTGACAACACATTGGGGTCGACAGCGAGGAGGAGAGCCAATGTATCCAGTTTGACAAGAACAAATAGCGATTCCATTGTTGTTTCTACAGTGACTGTTTGGTCCACATGGGCTAGGTATGCAAGGGTCGCTTGGTGCGACAGGCTTAGGTTCTTCTCTTGGCTGTTCGTGACATCCTCTAAATGGATCTCCAATAAACCTAGGATGACACTCACATATTGGCACATGATTTTGAACGGTACAATGAGCATTATATCCACAAACACCAGGGCAAGGATCTTGACATTTGTTTCGAACGCAAGCTTTATTAGATGGACAGTCGTTATTGATGGTACACTCCGGTTGACATGATGTGTACGGATCACCATAATGTTCAGGAATACAAGTGCATGAGCCAGCACCATTATTTTCCTTACAGTGGGCGTTTGATCCACAAGGATTCGGACTACAAGGGTTTAAGATTTCTGGTGGTTGTATAACTGGAGGTGCAATAGGGATTCTGGTACAACCATTGAAAGGATCTCCTTCAAAGCCATACAAGCAATAGCACTGGGGTCTGTGACTAATGACCCGGCATTCTAATAAAAATAGATATACATCAGTAAATTTTCTTACTCCATCATTCATATTTCACACGGCTAATTTTTTATTATTTAATAGTTAGTTAGTTTACCCGAATTGATGGAGCATACACCCAAACATGGATCCCGACATTTTTCTTGAATACAGGCCTTGTCACTTGGACAGTCAGCATTCATGGTACATTCTGGTCTGCAATTGGGCGGTGAACCGTAATACCCTGATTTACAAGAACAAGCAGCTTGCTCATAAATAGATTTGCATTCAGAGTAAGGTCCACATGGGTCACTAAGACAGGGATCCCGAATTGGTTCACGTTCCTTAATGATCGGTTTTTCGTTGCAGTGAGTGAATGGATTGCCAATGTAACCAGGAGGACAGGTGCAAATAGGACTATGGTTGAGTGCTTTGCATAAAGCTGATGGAGAGCAAGGTCCGTTTTTACATGCGTCAACACATTTTTGATTAACGCATGCCTTATCCAATGGACATTCTGAAGAAGAAAGGCACTCTGGACGACAAGACGGAGGAGAGCCAATGTATCCTTGTTGACAAGAGCAAATTGCGATTCCATTGTTGTTTCGGCATTGACTGTAGGGTCCACATGGATTTGGATTGCAAGGATCGGATGGTCTGTTGTTTTTCGGTTCTTCCTTAATTTGTTGATGACAACCATTGAAAGCATTTCCAACGAATCCAGGTAAACATTCACAGACTGGAATGTGATTCCTGACTGAGCATTGAGCATTGTAACCGCAAACTCCTGGACAAGGATCTTGACATTTATTCCGTATACAAGCTTTGTTGAAGGAACATTCCGAGTTGATAACACATTCTGGCCGGCATCCGGTGTAAGGATCTCCAAAATACTCTGGTAAACATTTACAAGATCCAGCACCTCCTCTTTCTTCACACACTGCGTTCATTCCGCATGGATTTGGTCTACATGGGTCGATCGGCTGAACGACTTTTTCGGGTATAAATGGTATTAGAGAGCAACTACTGAATGGATTTCCAGTGTATCCAGGGAGACAACTACATTGAGGTACATGATTATAGGTTTTGCAAACTGTGTTAAAACTGCAAGCTCCTACGCAGGGGTCGACGCATTTCTCACGAACACAAACTTTGTCGCTTGAGCCTTAAATTACAAATTTTAAATACCATTGTCAGTTTCTTCTATGATTGTTATTGCAATTATTGTTTGTATTTCTTTTGTATGGTTTATACTTACAATCTGGCGTTATTACGCATTCAGGCCTGCATGATGGAGGTCTTCCAAAGTATCCCGATTTGCATGAACACACAGGATGGCCGTTAAGAGGTGTACAGGCTGTGGAAAATTAGTTATCTCATATAAAATATCGCACAAAAAATTGTAAATTAAAATGCCATAAATTGTACATAAACATAAACAGCATTGAACTTACTTGAAAATGGTCCACATAAGTTGGAAACGCATGGATCAGTTGGTGGTTGTTCTATAATTCGATCTGGCTGCTTCATACAACCACTTAAAGGATTTCCAGAGAAACCTGACGGACAACTGCAAATAGGCCTGTGATTATAGACTTTACAGACAGCAGTTGCTGCGCAGGCATTGGGACAAGGGTTAACACATTTCTGGTTGATACAAGCTTTGTCCAGAGGGCCTGTAATATTTATAAAATTAACAGTGCGTAAAACAGATGATGATTACTTGAGACATTATTATAATCATGTTTCATTGTGTACTTACAATCAGAATTGACAACACATTCCGGTCGGCAGCTTGGTGGAGTTCCAGTGTATCCTCTTTGACAAGAACAAAGAGCATATCCATTCTGACTTTTGCAATTGCTGTAAGGACCACAACGATTCTCTCGACAAGGATCAGTAACAACCTCAAAATTAGGTTTCTCTCGTGGTTTCAGACGGCATCCTCTAAGGGGATCTCCAGTATATCCAGGCAAACATTCGCAATATGGTTCATGAGTTCTTACAGTACAATGTGCATTAAATCCGCAAACCCCTTGGCATGGATCTTGACATTTGTTACGTATGCAAGCAGCAGTTCTTGGGCAATCTGTATTGATACTGCATTCCGGTTGGCATCCTTTCGTTGGATCTCCAAAATAACCAGGTTGACAGTAACAAAGACTTGCTCCATTGTGTTCTTTGCAATACGCATTGGAACCACAAGGGAAAGGATAACATGGCTCAGCTTTCTGAGGTTTGGTTGGAGTTGGAGCTGGCGGTACAACTTTATTGCAACCATTAAAGGGATTTCCTTCGTATCCGTAAAGACAGTAGCATTGAGGTCTGTGTTTTGTGGCCTTGCAATAACTGTTGAAAGAACAAGCTCCTTCACAAGGATCGCGACACTTTTCTTGTATGCACGCTTTATCATCAGCACCTATTTACACAATAAAAGAATGTTAAATAAATAATGTAACACTCTATTTGCTTAAGTTATGTTTTGTGAATATGTAAACTTACAATCTGAGTTGGCTGTGCATTCTGGCCGACATGATTTCAAAGGATTTCCCAAGTAGCCAGGAATGCAGGAACAGATAGGACGTCCTGCAAGTACTTTGCATTGCGTGTTGAATCCACAAGTAGTCGGTGAACATGGAGAAACTTTAATAAATACATAAAATGTTAGTTTTCACTTTCTACTGGTAATTATATGGATTTGAGCACGAAAACTAATCTAGTCTACCAATACGACAGAGCATGAAGGAATGAAGTGACAGCTGGCAAGGAAGAAATCATTTCAACGAGATTGCATGATGATGAATTACAATTGATAATTCAAAACATAAACAGTGAATAGCACAAAGACATTTAAATGTGTTCATGTTTTATGACAAGCTGTGAATAGTTGAAGCAGTTGGCGTGATTTGTTTTTCTGAATGAGTTTGACGTAAAGCCATACCTTTGTGATTTGATTAGATTTGTTTAAACGATTTGTATGTATTTTTTGTTAATTACCTGTAACATAGTGGCAACTCTGGTCTGGAGTTTGTGTAGTAAGTAGTTTTAGTGTTGAAGTATGTTGGTGAGACTTCTGATTTCTCTGTTATGTGTGTTAGAGTAGACTGAGTAGAGGTAGAGCAGGGAGACTCACTGCTCTGACCGTCCATCAGAACAAAACGCTCCCCTTTTGTTCTTTGTAAGTAAGAGTCTGTATGAAAACCTGGATTGTTGCTAAATGATTATAGAGGCAGCTATCTACTCTACGACAGAACAAGTATTTATAGCATGCTTCAGTGCAAGTGCAAGTGGAGTAAATATATAAGTGAACGTGCATGGCTCTAGGTGTTTTGAAATATAAAGAAGAGTGTGAAAAATAAAAGTATTGAGAGAATAATGTGTTTGGTAATGTATGTAGTAGTTATATATCGTATGATGGTTAGGGGCTATTGTCAATCATTTCATGTCATAGTGCGAAGACAAATTGAGCCAAATTAGCTAAACGATTGAACTTAAGATGCATAATGCATTGACACCATCATCATCATGCTTCAAGGGAAATTTACGAGGTGCAATAAATAATGGTAACTATTTTAAAATATTATTTGGGTTGATTAAAGTTAGGGTCATTTAAAGCAGGGCAATGAGAGGTTATACCTAAATACTCTGAGCATCCTAAGAAAGGGTCACCAAAAAACCCTGCTTTGCAGACACAAACAGCTCGTCTATAATGCGGGTAACAATCGGTATTAACACCACAGTCGCTCAATTTACAGGGATTAGTGCAGGCATTATTTATGCACCATTCGTTGTTTCCACACTCAAGTGTATTTCTACAGAATTGAGTGGGTAGGATCAGTCCTGTTACAAAAAGCGCTGGTTGGTTTATTTCTCACACATTTCATAATATTATTTCATACAAATAAGTAATGCCGTCATGCAACAGTTAAATAAATAAATAATACCCCATAAATTCCATCAGGATTAATTTAAATTAAATAAATAAATTCATACTTAGGAAGAACTGGTTCTCGTACAGTTATTATAATACATAAAACGTGTTACATAACAATATTATACATCTCACAAAACATGCGCTCATTCAAACATTAGTTTTTATGTACAATGTTTCCAATTGTGTTTTGTTTTTGCTCATGGACAGCACTGTTAATTTATATAGGTGCATATATAAATTTTAGTCTAGCAAAATAATCAATTTGTGAGTGTTTTCTGAACTGTTAAACTATTTTTTGAGATCTGCTGACTGACTAGTAATGTAATGATTAATGAGTATGAGGGACAATATAATGAAAAAGCCATGAGTTGCATTTTAAAAAATCTGCACATACATTACATGCACATCATTGCTAATATGTAAAGTATATAGACAGGGATCTTTTCAGCAGTTGTGTACAAATACTAGAACTATAAATATCCATCATGCAAACGGTAGTAACGAACGTTCGTATCGTTTAGTTAAAACTAATAATTACAAAACAAAATGCTACAGTCAAAAGTGTACCCGTAGTTGGGCAGATAAAACAGACAGTGTGTCAATGCTAGTACAAAAATCAAAAAGCTGAAAGCAGACACCACAATGAAAGTAGTAGGCACAAAGAAAATGAATTTTTAAGACTCAACTCCAATAAAAATCATTGGAAATTGATTGATTGTATAAAAGTAAACCTAATAAAAAATAAATGAGATCAATACATGTTTAATAAACATTGATGATGTGTAAATGTTGAATGCATATAAATAACCTGTTTCGCTGTTGGTTTGTTTGTGGTTGGTTTTGGTTAGGTTAGTGAGTGTTGATGTAAAACTCCGCGGAAATATTAATTGGGCTCCACCTCTCCATCCGATATTAGTCCGAATCGACGAATTAATGATGGCTCCAGTAGTTTTAAGTCGTTAATTGCATTTACCATAATTACCACAACTCAACATACATACAGGCACACTCGCAATCACACCACTACTCAAAATACCTTACAACTAAATCTGTCTTAGTAAAAACTAGAAAAAGTTCAAAACACGTTGTTAGAAACAACATATTTTGAAACATGTCGTCATTAGACAACTTACTACACTGCCAATTGGCTACCCAATGCTTACCAGGAGTTGGAGGTTTGCTATTGTCCCGTTCCCCGCCTGAAAATGCAATTTAATTTAAATAATTAAGTATCAGCTATACAAAATATTCAAATTCCTTCTGTTTTTCATTCCAACCATTTTAGAATAAAATAGAACGAAACAGACAATAATATTAGTCAATGGTAATCAACACTTACTTGGTACACATTTAATGGCATGGTCTCTTACGAAACAAGATTCGTGTTTTGCACATGGATTGCTTACTCGACAAGGGTCACCACATACTCCGTTGATACAAGACAAACTTTGAGCACATTCCGAGTCTTGTCGGCAACCACCTGTTGATGTCAATCAGAGAACATGAGAAATTGTATAGAAATTAAGCAAAAAAAATTAAACGCTTTCATCATGCTGTTTTGGCAATAAAAGCTAAGTAATGTATTAGGTACTTGTATAGTAGTTAATCACATTCAGTATATTTTGTAATTGTTTCAGCATGTTTTAGTAAAAAAGTTACAACGGATTACACTAAACCACTATCAGAGTTAGTCGATGACCGTATTCATATATATTACTGTAAAAAGTAAAGTTTGTATAGCAGTATTTGTCACTCCCATTGCAAACGTCCATGTACCATGTATAGTGACAGTATTATAACCATGCAACCGTGTTAATCAATTCTGTATACATATCTCTTAAGTAAAGGTGTGCTATTGAGATAGGCCACAGTTCAAGGCACATACATAGATCAAACTATTTCTAAATATATATACAGACAAAAGAGACAGGCAAGACAAGACAAATAATCATAACAAAACTTAAAGCCAATAGGGTATATTTATCTCTACAAAAGCTGATTTCTTTTCAGGGAAATCCATAGACACACACAAAGACAGTAAATTATATTTATAGTAAACAGACAGATTTTACAGTGAAGAAGAAGAAGAGCCGAGCAGTTGGAATGAGAATAACTCATCTGCAAAAAGATATTCCGTATCCTGTTAGACAACGACTAAAGACTAAGTATTTATAGTTGTAGGAACTTTTGTTCAGTTTTAATGCACATTTCCAATGGTAAACTAGAAATAATAGTAAAGGCACTAGATTTGACTACAGTGACCTGTACATACGCTGAGGTCATAACATTGCTTGCTTTGCATACACTATAATAGTAATTATAAGATGGTAGTAGTAAGTAGTAGTAATAAAAACGTCTCACGACAACATAACACATACTAAAACCAATCAAAGAGTAACATAACACATATCAAGTTAAGTTACTGGCAATAAAGTGCTTTCAATTCAGTCTCATTATTATTATTGGCTGTTGCATTGCGGCACGCAGGTCAGACAGGAGCTGGTGCACTTTACGTGGCATCAGTATGTCTGCAGCTGTAGCTAAATTTTATTCAGGCTGCGAGTTGCTTGCTTTATTCGCTCTCATGCAAAAAATGATGCTTTTCTAGAAAATCTATGTTCATAAACAGCAATTAGCTACAAAACGTACTGGTAGTAGTATTTGTATTTAAATTAAGTAAATAGCTGTATATAAATACTATTTGGTTTCGCTTTTGCATGCCTGCTTCGTAACAATAAGATTATGCTGGCTTGCTTTTGCCTAATTTTATAATAATTCAGCCATGGCTGCATTCAAGCCTGATTCTTTGTGTGCATACTTTACCTTTGATGACCTCGTCTGTGCAATTCTCTCTCATCGGCCCTTTCACTCCGCGAGGGCAAGAGCAAACAGGCTTGTGGTTTAAAACGTAACACCGAGTGTCACACAAGGGATAAACTACGCAAGGGTCAACACAACGTTGACGGAGGCAAGACTTTGACGCTATGCAATCTCTGTCGGTGTCACACACAACGTTTTCCTGAGAAAGGAGGGGTTCGCTAAGGTTCAGTTTACGGATTAAATCTTCTACACTCGTGATTGTGGTGGTTTCGTCGGTACCAGGAACAAGGGTGGTAGGATAGGTCGTTACACGCGATATTTTTACCTCTGTAGCGGTTCCTATTGTTGTTGTTTTAAATTCAGTCAATTCTGTAGACCCGGTTACAGTTTCAGTAATACTCTCAGTTCTACCTTCAATTTTACCACGTTCTGTGGTCGTCCTAGTAGTAGTTGTTGTTTTTAAGGATTCATCCACTGAGGTGGTGGTAGTAAAGTCAACGGAGGTTGTCTTTTGTGTTACATTTGTGTCCCGTGTACCTGACTCAGTTCTATTTTCATAAATACTCATTTCTGTAGTTACTCTCTCAGTCTCTGGCACAATTTCCGTGGTTGTTATGTCTATCTCTGTCATTGGATTGGTAAAAAATGTGCCTGCTTTCGATGTTCTATCCCCGGATGTAATTCCAGTGTATGATATCGTACTACTCTCATTTGTTTCGGGTTTCTCAGTGTGGCCTGAATAAACATTTGTGGAATCAGTATCGCCTACAGAATATATTGTCGTTGCATTAACCCCCTGTTGGAAATATGGTAGGTCTGTTACTCTAAATGTTGAAGTGCCTGGTTCCTTAGTTGTTTGAATAGATATAGCAGTAGTTGACTCTCTTTCTGCTACAATTTCTGTAACTAAATCTATCCTAGACTTTTCTGTTACAATTTCTGTAGCTAAATCTATTCTAGACTTTTCTGTTTCTATCCTTTCTGTAACAGACGAAGAATTTGATCTAGAACCTGCTACTTCAGGTGTACTTTCAGTTACATTTCCGATTTCTTCGGTTTTCCCTTCTAAATCCGGTTTCGTTGTAGGGAAAAATGTCGTCGAATCAATGTGGGTGGAGAAAGTAGTTGGTGAAGATACTGAAGATATTGTCGTGGATTCCAATTCATGTCGTTTAGTTACAGATTCATTAGTAGGAAGCTTGTTTGACGTAGCGGTGGTTTCAACAAGAGATGACAAAGTCGTCAATCTTTCTTTGATTTGTGTAGTTGTATCTACACTAATTTCCGTTGTTGTAACATGATCTTTGCGTTCTTTTTCTCCAGGGCTAATGGTCGTGAATTCAGATGAAGTAGACGTTTGTTCTGTTTTATCTGTGATTTTTGTTGTTTTGACGTCAGGTAGTTCAGTAGTACTGAATTCTTTTATTGAACTGATGGTCGTTGATTCTGTTGTTATATCAATACTTTCAGTTTTTTCAATTGCAGGTGTTTGTGTGGATGCCATTTCACTTCGCCCCAAGCCTGTTTTTTCTGTTACTCCTTCTACAGTTGTTCTACTTGGCATTTCCGTTGTTCCAGGTTGTACAGAACTTTCTGTCTTATCTACAGCAATGATAGTCGTTTTTGCAGAGGAAATTTCAGCGGGATTAGTAGTATCAGTAGTGTCTTCTACAGATGCAGTTGTTGTCTTATGCATTTTTTCCGTTGAAGTTTCCCCACTTTCCATACTTGATGTTGTCATTCTTTTGGTCACATCTGTTATACCCGCTGTGGTGGTTTCAATTTCCTGACCTTTCCTAGTAGCAATCTCTTCTGTTCTGCCGACTATTGCTGTTGAACCTTCACTAGTTGTTTCTGTTTTTCCTATACTTACAGTAGTGGGTGCTTTCTCCGTCGATTCAGTACTTTTCGTTTCCTGCACACTTGGGGATGTCATTGACTCAGGCGTACTTACTGATGTAGTTGTTTCTATCAAATCAACTTTGCTCGTCACTTCTGTGGTTTTTTCAGTACTTTCTGGTATGCTTGTTGTAGCTTTTGTCAAACTTTCTTTTCCAGTAGAAGTTTCATCGATTTTATCTGTAACTCCAAAAGACACGGTTGTTGCTTGCTCGCTTATACTATCGGTGCTGCCAACAATTTTTGTTGCACCTGCGATTGTAGTTTCTCTGACGGATGTTTCTGTCGAGGTTCTTTCTACTTTCTCAGTGCTCTCCGTTGTGTCTTGATCACTTCTACCCTTTTCAGTAGTTTCAACAGCAATTATACCTGTAGTAGTTCCAGAAGATACGGTAACCGATTTTTCTGTTAGACCTTCTGTTGTAACTCCAGTTTCAATTCCTTCTGTAGCAGACATTGTAGTCTTATCATATTTACTGGTTGTTGCGGCGGTTTTCTCTACAGAGGATTCAGATGTAGTTTTTCCTTCTTCAGGTATTGTCGAAGTTCTTTCTACTTTCTCAGTGCTCTCCGTAGTGTCTTGATCACTTCTAGCCTTTTGAGTAGTTTCAACAGCAACTTCACCTGCAGTAGTTCCAGAATATGAGGTAACCGATTTTTCTGTTTGACCTTCTGTTGTAACTCCAGTTTCAATTCCTTCTGTAGCAGACATTGTAGTCTTATCATATTTACTTGTTGTTGCGGCGGTTTTCTCCACAATGGATGTAGTTTTTCCTTCTTCAGGTATTGTAGCACCAGTGTCAATTCCTTCTGTAACAGACATTGTAGTCTTATCGTATTTGCTGGTTGTCGCGGCGGTTTTCTCTACAGAGGATGTAAATGTGGTTTTTCCTTCTTCAGTTGTTGTAGTACTTTCGGTCTCCGCAATACTCTTTTGAGTTGACATACCAATTCTACCTTTTCCATCAGTTGTGTCAGTAATTCCCTCAGAGACTGTGGAAGATTCAATCTTAGGACTTACAGTACCATCAGTAGCAATTTGTTCTAGTGGAGATTGGGTTGTGGTCAAGTGAACTTTGCTTGTTGTGTCTGTTGCCCCTTCCTCAGTGACTTGTGAAGTAACTGCGGTTGTCTCTTCACCGAGTTTTGTGGTCTGCTCTACTTTAGAAGTTGTCAACTCTTGTGTACCTTTAGTTGTGCGACTAGTTGAAGATTCTGTTGTGGTAATAGGAAATTCGGTTCTTCCTCTATCGGTTATTGCTTCATCGGTTGATATTTTTTCTGTTATTGATGGTAGTTTTGTTGCAGTTGTTGTGTCATATTTACCAGTGTTTTCAGTCATTGGTATCTCTGTCATTGTTTTCATGGTCGTCAAACTTTCTTCAGTACTGCTTTCTGTGGTGGTTTTAATGCTTTTCAAGGTAGTAGTATCTACAATTGATGATACGGTGGTTTGTTCGGAAGATTTCAATGTAGATGTTGAGTCTGAAGGTATCTTTTCTGTGACTCCCTCTACTGAAGTAGTAGCTTCTACAGGTTCTTTACCAGTTGTAACTTGCATTTTTTCTGTTTGAGATGGTACGGTACTTTTTCCAGTAGTAGATTCAGTGATACCTTCACTCCTACCTAAACCTGACGTTGTGGTAGTTTCAACAATACCAGTTTCATCAGTTATTCCGACCATACTTGTTTTTTCCAATTCAGATTTTACAGTAGTTGTCATTGCTGCTAAAGTGGACTCTGTTCCTACGCTTGGCTGAACCGTTCGACTGGTTTTGTCCGTTGCGGAAGATTCACTAGAAATTGTAGTGGTTTCAAAACTTTTACTACTTGTCGTAACCTCTGGTTCTTTTTCAGTGGTCTCTGTCTTTTTAGTACCCTGTTCAGATACCGGAGTTGTTTCTCCCTGTTTTGTAGTAGATTTTTCTATCATGCTAACAGTGCTAGTTTCTATAATTTCTCCCGGACTACTTGTTGTCATTTCCGGTTTAATCGAAGAACTTACAGACGAAGTTTTTTGCAGACTAGATATTGTAGTTACTCCTGTTTTATTGACTTGTCCCTCAGCGATTTCCATACTACTAGGAGTTGTTCCCATTTCAGTTACCCCTATTTCAGTTGTTGTCATAATTACTCCTCCTATTGGTGGAGGAAAAGTGATACGTGTAGCCTCCTCACTAGTACTCATCATAGTAGTTGTTTTTTCATCTCCATGAAGATTTTTCAACCCTTGATCAGTTGGTTCTACTCTTTCTGTACTGTCAGTGGCTAAATCTGATCTACCTGTAACAGACGGCATAGTTCCTGTCTCCTGTTGACCTTCACTAGGTGTAGTGCGGGTGACAGTGTCTTCCACATTTGAATCGGTGACAGTTGCCTTCTCTAATGGTGTTATTGTGGTTGTGTCTATTACACTTGCAGTAGTGTGTTCAGTAACAACAGATTTTAATGTAGTCGTAGTACTGGGCTTTACACCTGAAACTGTAGTAGTATCAAATTCATTTGTTTCTGAAGTTGTGTTTTCCAACCTAGGTTCTCTCGTGGAAGTAAATATCCCTTCTGTAGTTTCTAAATCGAGTCTGGATTTTGTAGCGCTTTCTGTAATTCCTTCTGTTGTAAATTCGGACTTAGGTGTGAAAGTTGTAGGTTTCTCTGTGATTGATTCATCACTAGTTTGGCTTACTGAAGCTGTCGTATACTCTGTTGAACTTTCTTTGGCTGTGAATGCTCGTGGAGTTGCTGTTTCGCTTGGCTTGAATGTACTCGTTCCCTCAACACTTTTGCCTGTTGTGAATTCAGTTCTCCCCTCAGTTCCTACTTGTGTAGTTTTTTCTCCTATAGAACTCTCTGTAGTAATAATAGTAGTTATTTCAGATCTATCCTTCTCAGTACGATCTACCATTACCGACTCAGTTACTGGCGTATGACTAGTAGTTTCAAATTGCACAAGACCTGGACTGCTTGAAGGAACTGATTCAGTTGAGTCTGTAACTCCGACTCGTGTTGTTGATGCACCTTCGTCAATTCTACCTAGTGTAGTAATATCTACATATGATTGTGTCGTTGTACGTCTCTCTGTTACTCCTAAGGAACTAGTTTCTTTCGGTAAGACAGTAGAAGTGTTAATTTCGGGTATAAAAGTAGTAGATCTATTTTCTTTTTCGAATTCTAATGTTGTCTCGGTGGTATTCTCTATTAAACTGTGTAATGTAGTTGTGTCAACTTCTGTAGTTTGTTCTGTGCGAGGAGAAATTTCAGTGGATGTAAGCAACTCTTGCTTCATAGTCGACAATTCTTCTACTGATGTTAAAGTAGAAGTTCTATCCAATGATTTACGAGTTGTTAACTCGATTGATTCTGTCGTAGCAACACTTTCAGATCTTCCCTTTCCTACAGTCGTACTCTCAATCTGTGAACCTACAGTGGTTTTCTCAATTTCAGAAATTGTTGTAGCTTCAGAAGTACTCTCAGTTAATTTTGAAACACTCAAAGTTGTTCCTACGGATGTGCTTTGTGTGCTAACTTCCTCAGTCGGAGTGCTTCCAGTAAATCTGGTTAAATCCTGTTTCAAAGTTGTTGTTTCGAATATTAAATCAGCAGTGGTACTAAAAGGACTAGTGGCACTATCTCTACTCGTTTCTGTAGTTTCGGGAATTACTTTCCCAGATGAATCTAACCTTGGCTGTTTTCCACCTGATATGTATGAAATTGTTGTAGACTCTGTAACACCTTTTGTTGCAGCGGTTTGCATTGTTGTTAGACTGCCTGCTGTGGTTGTGTCAAATTCAACAGATACTAATGTAGAAGGTACAACTGATGGAGATGAAGTGGAATGATCAATAGCTGAAGTGACTGTAGTTGGTAGAGTGGACATTATACCAGAAGTCACTCCTTCGGGTGAAGATGTTTCTATCAGCATTCTATCAGTTGAATCAGTGCGATCCTCTGTTCTCACAGAAGTCATTTCAGTTACTTTCTCAGTTCCCTGTTGACTAACGGGTGTTGTTGTGGCTGGTCGAGTAGTAGCTCTCTCTGTACTTTCACCAGAAACAACACCAACTGTAGTACCCTGCTCAGTGACAGACTCAGTTCTAAATTCCTTTGATGGAAGAATTGTAGTTGAAGTGAAAGTAGTGACACCAGAATCAGTTACAGATTCCACAGTTCCTACCGTAGTTTCAACGCCAGATATTGTCGTTGCTTTCGTTTGTCTCATTGTTGTCATTTCTAAACCTCTCTCTGTTCCTGTTTGACTGACTGTGGTCCCTTGGGAAGGAATTTCAGTTTTATCAACTTCTGTGGACTGACTTGTTGTTGGTGCCTCAGATGAGCCTCCTAAAGTTGTAATTTCCACCTTGGAAGTTGTCATCCTCTGAGTCACTCCCTCAGTCACCGATTTGTTTTTAACTTCCATTATTGGAGTGGTAAATGAAGTGCTAGATTCGGTGTATTGCAGATTCTGGAGCTGGGCCAACAGTTGTGATACCTTCACTAAAAACTGTGGTTGTTTCTATTTCAGATCTTTCAGAAGAAGGTAATCTGGTTATTCCTGACTGAGTGGTGGAAATAGACTCCGGAGGAGCACTGAATGTCGTGGCTTCAGTTAAAGTTCTTCCACGATCTGTAGACTCAACTGTTACACCCGTTGTGGTTTCGAATTTGGAAGCTCCAGTGGTCATTTCAGTTTTGCCTTCTGAAGTTTGGCCTACCCCTTCATAAGTTGTTGTGTCGAATTGCATTGACATACGTGTAGTTTTTTCAACACCTAATTCTGAAACCGTGGTTCTATCTGTTCTAGAACTACTTGAAGGACTGCCTGTTGTTGACTCAGCTACGGTTTTAAATGTCGTTGTTTGCATTTCCGATTCTGTTCTGTCACTCTTTTCAGTAAATGTGGTCATTGTGGGAGGAAATTGTGTTGTAATATCTGCCCTGCCTGTTTGTCTTGTTGGTTCAAATTTAGTGGTGGTGCTTGGTTCAAAGCTCAAAGTTGTTTGTTCTGTGCTTAATTCAGATCTGGCTTTCTCGGTTGATGTTATAGCAGCGTTAGTTACAGCAGTCATGGCTGTATAAGGATAAGGTGTTGTAAAATCAGTAAACATTTGCGTTGTCCTATCAGAAACGTATGAAATTGTGGTAAACCCTGGACTACCCGTTCGGGTTTCTGGGATGATTGTAGAATCTGTAATTCCTGATACAATAGTTGTCATTTTGGATGGGATTTCTGTTGTCCCTTTCTCGGTTGCGCTGTCAGTGCTATACATTGTTGTTCCTTCAGTACCTTTATCTGTGACTGACTGTGCTTTTGTAGAAGTCATAGTTCCCGTTGTTCCTTCTGTAACTACTTGTGTTGCATTTTCAGGGATGAATGGCAATGTTGTGAATTCTGATCTCATTGTTGTATACTCAGTCTCATTATCTAACCTTTCTCTTCCAGTTGCATCTGTAATTCCTACACCCACAGTTGTAGTTTCATTGGAAATTTGTGTAGTTAAATCAATTCTGCTTTTTTCGGTAGGAGTGGATGTAGTCTCGTTTTCCGATCTTTCTATTTCGGTTGTTGTTTCTACCCTACCTGTTAATTCAGTAATTCCTATCGGTGGAAAAGTGCTAAGCTGTGTTGTTCTGTTAGTAAACATTTCAGGTTTAGTTGAGCTTTCTACGCTTGATTTTGTAGTAATTCCCTCAGTAACCAATTGTGTCACCTTTTCTGTGTATGATAATGTTGTAAATGGCACACTAGTTGTAGCTTCTGTACTTATTCCCATCCTTTCTCTACCAGTAGTTTGCATTGATGAAGTGAAATCTGTAATTCCTACTCCGATGGTACTCATTTCTTGAGGATACTGTGTGGTCATGTCAAAACGTGCTCTTCCGGTTGTACCTTCTGAATGAAACTGTGTAGTTCTGTCTGTACCTCTGTCTGTCACTAATTCTGACATGGTGGAACTTTCAGTGCTAGCTATCCTAGTTGAACCCTCCGTAAGCATTTGTGTTGCATTTTCAGAAGTGTAGGATGTAGTTGTAAATTCTGATCTGGTTGTGGTGGACTCCGTCTCATTATCTAACCTTGTCCTTGCAGTTGTTTGGACTCTATCTGTTACGTCCGTGATTCCTACACCTTCAGTAGTTGTCTCATTGTACATTAGAGTTGTGATGTCGAACCGTGCCTTTCCAGTCGTGCCCTCTGAAATAGATTGTGTTGTTCTCTCTGTTCCTTTTTCTGTTACTGAGCCTGCCTTTGTAGTGATTTCTGTGCTGATCATTTTCGTTGTACCCTCCTCCGTAGCAGCCATTGTTGCATTTTCAGAAATATAAGTGGAAGTTGTAAATTCTTGACTAACTGTGGTTGATTCAGTCTCATTGAATAATAATTCTCTTCCTGTTGTTTTCGCCCTATCGGTTACATCTGTGACTCCTACTCTGTCAGTCGCCGTTTCATTTGAAATAAGTGTGGTTAAATCTATTCTGCCGCTTTGTGTCGTTCTTGCACCAGGTGAAAGTGTAGTTCTTTCTGTGCCACTATCTGTAAATGCCTCTGATTTGGTGGAGTTTTCTGGAGGAATCATTGTTGTAATACCTACACCTTGAGTAGTTGTCTCATTTGAAATTTCAGTTGTGAAATCTATTCTGCCCCTTTGTGTCGTACCTTCACCAGGTGAAAGTGTAGTTCTTTCTGTGCCACTATCTGTAAATGCTTCTGATTTGGTGGAACTTTCTGGAGGAATCATTGTTGTAACTCCTGCACCTTGAGTAGTTGTATCGTTTACAATTTGAGTAGTTAGATCAAATCTAGCCTTTCCCGTCGTACCTTCTACAGGAGAAAGGGTAGTTTTATCTGTGCTACTGTCTGTAAATGCTTCTGATTTTGTGGAAGTTTCAGTGCTAGGGATTCTGGTTGTGAAATCTGTAACTTGTAATGTAGTTTTATCGGATGTGTATGGAGATGTTGAATATTGTGAGCTAATTGTTGTTACTTCTGTATCAAACCGGCCAGTTGAAATAGTGCCTGTTTCTACACCTTCTGTTGAGTCAGTGACACCTACTCTTTGTGTTGTAGTTTCGTTTGCAATCTGTGTGGTAATATCAATCCTTTCTCTTTTGGTTGTACCCTCAGCTGGATAAAGTGTCGTTGTTTCTACACTACTATCAGTAACTGTTGCTGGTTTAGATTCTGTACTAGTTCTTCCTGTTTGACTTTCTGTGGCCATTTGCGTGGTTCTTTCTGAACTATAAGGTTGTGTAGTAAATTGGAAGCTAGTTGTGGATTCCGTCTCAATATCTGCCCTTTCTCTTCCAGTTGTTTGTACAGAAACAGTGGAATCAGTAATTCCAACACCACGTGTTGTAACCTCTCCTGGATATTGTGTTGTCATTTCAGACTTCGTCTTTGCAGTTGTAGCTTCTGAAGTGTATTGCGTTGTTTTTTCAATATCACTATCTGTAACTAATTCTGATTTGGTAGTGCTTTCAGTGCTGGAGGTTTTTGTTGCACTTTCTGTAGCAATGTGTGTTCTATTTTCACCAACATACGGAATTGTTGTAAATTCCGATGTGGTTGTTGTGGACTCCGTCTCATTATCTAACCTTGCCTTTCCAGTTGCTGCTGTAACTCCGATGCTTGGAGTAGTAGTTTCGTTATATGATTGAGTAGTCATGTCAAATCTAGCTTTGCTCGTTGTTCCTTCCGGAGTGAATTCTGTTGTTTTCTCAGTACCTCTATCAGTTGCTAATTCTGAAATTGTGGAGCTTTCTGTACCTCCTATTCTACTCGTTTGAGTTGAACTATCGGAAATAATCTGAGACAATGTTGTAAATTCTGGAGAAGTCGTTGTAGATTCAGTCTCTGAACTTGTCCTTTCCTTTCCAGTTGTTTGCACTCTATCTGTTGCATCTGTGACTCCAACTCTTTCAGTTGCCGTCTCATTTGGCATTACTGTGGTTAAATCTAGTCTGCTCCTTTGTGTTGTACCTTCACTTGGAGAAAGTGTGGTTCTTTCTGTGCCACTGTCAGTAAATGTTTCTGATTGGGTGGAACTTTCTGTTGGAACCATTCTAGTAATACCCTCAGTAACCTTTTCTGTAGTTCTGGCAGAAGTTGTGGGAGATGTTTCGTATTGTGATGTAGTGGAATCTGTGTCTACACTTTGCGACCTAGGAGTATAAGTTGTTACTGAACTATCTGTAGAGTCAGTAACTCCTGCGGCCTGTGTACTTGGTTCTTTTGGAATTAATGTTGTCAAGTCTAGCCTGGCTCTTTCAGTTGTACCTACAGTGCCTTGGGAAGTTGTCTCTACGCCTACATCTGTAGCTGTTTTTGATATAGTGGAACTTTCAGTGCTACCTTCTTTGGTTACACTCTCAGTAGCCATTTGTGTGGTTTTTTCAGAAGTATATGACAAGGTTGTGTGTGGAGAGCTAGAAGATGAAGATTCTGTGACAATATCTGTTCTAGATATTGAAGTTGTATCTGTACTTTCAGTTTTAAAAGAAATTCCTTCAGTTGGTGTTGTGGTGGAATATTTCTCAGTTGAAACAGTCTCAACAGTAGTTTTGCCTTCCTCAGAAGGCAATTCTGTTGTAAAATCTGATTTTGACATTTTTGTAGTTGTTTCAACGCCATGTACTGTTGTTTCTGTTTCTATATCTGATCTACTCAATTCTGTTGTGGTTTCAATAGACTTTGTAGTGGATCTTGCTGTTGTTTCTGTTTTACCTACTCCAGATGTACTAGCCTCCTTTGTAGAACTTTCTTCTGTACTCGCGTAAATTTGTGTTGTAGCAAACGAACTTGTTTTCCCTGTTTCTGCCTCAGTAGCACTTTCTGTTGTCATTTCTGATCTTCCTTTTCCTACTTCATCTACAACAGTAGTTGTTTCAATTATACTTGACTTTGTTGTTAAGTCATTTTTCCCCATTTCTTCCGTGATTCCTGATTCAGTTTTCATTGTAGCTGCCTGTTCTGTTGTAATGTCATACTTTGATGTCCCTGTACTAGTTTCCTTACTCATGGATGTTGTTATTTCTGCTAAGCTTTCTGTGGTTGTCAATTTATCTTTCAGATCTTTCGTTTCTGGCGTTTGAGTAGTTTTCTCAATGCTAGTCATTCCTGTGGAGTCTTCGAGACCTAATGTAGTAGTTCTTTCTGTCTGACTTTCAGTGACTACTTCCGATCTACCTTTCACTGTGCTGCTCTGTTGTGTTGTAGTTTCTGTTCTACCTGTCACACCCGGAGTTTCTTTAGCACTAGTAGTGCCTGTAATAGATTCGGACGCTTCTGTCGTGCCTGTCACACCGATTTCTGTGGTTGGTTTCTCTGCCATTTTAACTGTAGTTTCCTCAGTAAATATTGTAGGAAGAAATGTGCTGAACATTTCTAGGATTCTAGAAGTGGTACTTTCAATAGTAGAAAAAGTAGTTTGTGAAGCAACAGGTGTTTTACCTGTGGATGCTTCCGTAACAGAAGCTGTAGAAGGAACAAGAGGAACTTCAGTTTGTGTCGAACTTTCTTTCTCAGTCATGCTAACTACAGTAGTGAGTTTGTCTATTCCTTCTCGACCCGTTGTTTCGGCTACAGATTGAGTTGTACTCTCTAAACCACTGCGCATATCACGTGTAGTTGTAAATTCTGTGTCAACCTTGCCATATTCTGTAGTAGATATACTTTCGCTCGGAGTTTTCTCTATCTCTGTTACTTGTGTGCTTGTTTTTTCTACTATGCTTTCCTTTCCTGTTGTGCTCTCAGTTGGGTTTGACCTGAGGGTTGTTTCTTTAATACTACTTACTGTTGTTTCTACCATGGTTGTGGATTCCAAATCTTTCCTAAAACTGCGAGTTGTAGTATCTACTGCTGATTCAGAATTGGTGGTCATGCCTATTTGAGATGTAGTATGTGTTTCGTTAGAAATTTCAGTCGTTTGTGGTGAAGGAGTGCTAGTAGCTTCGCTTTTGCCAGTAATGTAATCAATAATGCTTTTAATAGTTGTCATAATTGTGGAACTCTCATCTATTGAAGATTCAGTCGTAGTTTCTATTGAGCTTTTAGTAGTTTCGATGGGTTTCATTTCTCCTGTGGTTGTTTGTGGTTGGTCTGTTATGGAGGATATTGTAGTTAAGTCTAATCTCGATTTAGTAACTAGTTCTGTTCCTTCTGTCACTTTCCCGCTAACAGTTGTCATAGCCTCACTAATGGAATCTGTGACACTTGTAAACATTTCAGTACTTCCTTCTGGAGATTTGCCTTCACTAATCCCTGTCGTGCTTTCTAAATGTTTAGTAGTTGATTCCTCTACAGATTTAGTAGAAGACTCTACTTTCATAGCTTCTGTTGTTATTCCGTTATCGGTTGGCATTGTTGTACCCTCTGTAAAAACTTTACTAGTTGTAATGTCGATTTCAGAATTGTTAAGCCCGCTCCTTGTTAAATCACTTACAGTAGTTTCAATTATGGACTCTCTAGTTGTTTGTTCTCCTATGGAAATCTTTTCAGTTGTCTCGTGTGAGATTCCAGTTGTAGAAATACCACTTGTCATTTCTGTAGCTGGTATTTTGTCAGTACTGTACTCAGTCGTTATAGCCCCAATAGTAGAAGAGGTTTCCGCCTTTTCAGTCTCAGATGTGGGTTTCGTAGTAATATCAGAACGAGATCTCATGGTTGTTTCCTGACTGATTTCTCCTATCGTAGTTTCAATTACTGTGCCAATTGTTGTTGGCTCCCCTGGGCGAACAGTTGTTTCATACCCAGATGTCGTTTTGATACCGGAAGACATTTCAGTGGTAATTTCAGTAGATTTCGTAATACTTTCTACAGATGTTGAATGCAACATTTCCATGCTTGTTGCACTTTCCACCTTGCTACTTTTAACTGTACTAGCCATTTCAGATTTCTCCGTAGTGCTTTCATCTACAACTTTAACAACAGGTGTTGTGCTATATCCTTCTGTAAAATCAGTTTGTTGTGTAATTCCTGCAGTGCTTGTTTCGGATAAGTGTGATTGTGTAGTGGGCAACTCTGATCTGCCTTTACCTACTGTAGTTGTGTCAATGGCTACACCCTGTGTAGTTTGAGTGCCTTCTCCAGATTTCGTAACCCCTAATGTCGTGCTTTCTGCCTCAGTAGTTAGGTCGGTTTGTAAACTAGAAATAGTGCTGATTCCAATTTTACCAGTAGTTCCCATCGAAGTTTCAGTTTTAGACTCGCTAACTACAGTAGTTTCGCCAATAGTTGGTTTAGAAGTAGTTGAAAACATTTTCGGAGAAAATGTGTTAACTTCGGTTGTTTCAGTCAATCCGAGAGTAGTAGCTCTCTCTGTACTTTCACCAGAAACAACACCAACTGTAGTACCTTGCTCAGTGACAGACTCAGTTCTAAATTCCTTTGATGGAATAATTGTAGTTGAAGTGAAAGTAGTGACACCAGAATCAGTTACAGATTCCACAGTTCCTACCGTAGTTTCAACGCCAGATATTGTCGTTACTTTCGTTTGTCTCATTGTTGTCATTTCTAAACCTCTCTCTGTTCCTGTTTGACTGACAGTGGTCCCTTGGGTAGGAATCTCAGTTTTATCAACTTCTGTGGACTGACTTGTTGTTGGTGCTTCAGATGAGCCTCCTAAAGTTGTAACTTCCACCTTGGAAGTTGTCATCCTCTGAGTCACTCCCTCAGTCACCGATTTGTTTTTAACTTCCATTATTGGAGTGGTAAATGAAGTGCTAGATTCGGTGTCTGCCTCCCTA
>JABASD010000819.1:0-56710 GCA_019776165.1 Pogonognathellus flavescens | reverse complement strand
GGTCTTCACATAAAGTAACTTCGTTACTTTTGCAAGGAAGAAAATCTATCAATCTGATTCTGATTGCGATTAGTTAAACATTAATTTTCAAGTAATTCTAGAATTAAAAATTGGGTTTGCTACCTACATATTATTTCATGATGAATTCATGATTAATTGATTACCCTTAAAACAATTTGCTACTTTATGTGTGTACGTTTATACCATTAAACGTATTTAATTTGGTAATCATTGATTAAGTAGCGGAAGCTACAATATAGAAACGATGATTGTCTATATCTGTCCGAATTTGCGCAAAAATTATTTATTGCCTTATTCAAAATAACCAAAGAACGGATTACGACAATACTTTGAGACTTCTCTTATAGTATCGAAATGCTCGTGGTGTCCCAACATTGTCAAATTCAAAAGCGTTTCAAAAGTAGGGATCATCGGCTATGCAAGTAATGACATGACATCTTATTTATAGAAATGATTTGTCCTTCTGCCTATTGTCACAACTGTTTTTACAGCAGTTTTATGGTAGTCCTACATGGACATGGCGATTAGTGCCGTAGTTAATTGTAATGTACTGTAGAGAGTATAGTGCTGACAGAGTGTGTAAGTGAAGGTCACACTCATACTGTACAATCTTGGAAAAGTTGTTAAAAGTTTCTGTGAGTTGAGGATTTCATCTTATGATTCAGGGCAACGGAAGAATTTCTATTAGTAAAGTTTAAAGTGGGATAAAGTATCTGTAAATGAAAATGAGCACGTGGAGGAGCCAGCATAATAACATTATAAAATGCAAGCCTGAAACTTCATATAGTATACGTACGTGTATGTGTATGAGTATGTCGAGAGTGTTGTGGAGGAGCCAAGCCCACAATAGAAAAGAAAGAAGACTTTTAAGAACTAAAAGTAGAATGAAAATGAAAAGAAGGGTTGGATGGATGGATGGCTACATGAAGAATCTGAGAAAATGCAAGAGATGCTACGAAGAGAAAGAGAGAGAGAGAGAAAGATGTAGAAAATGGAAATGAGCCCCTTTCGTGTTTTATACAAGAGAATACAAATACAATAGAAAATACTACCTACCTAGTCAAGAACAGGAACGAAAGTTAAATAGGTACGCTCTCTCTTCTTCTATATACCTATATAGCACACTACTAGATTTTGTCCATATATAGACAGATGAACATGCATATGTAATTTAGCTAAAGATCAGCACGGAATGTTACATAGTGAGCTATATTACTCGAATCCCTCATACACATTGTAAACCCCGTATTAGTACTAGAAGAGTTGCTACACTTCTACCACCATGCTACTAATACCAGTATACCCCGTAAAGAAAAGCTACGCCTGTTTTAAGTCTTAGTGTATAAGACAACAGAAAGAACATGCATGCATTAGTCAAGAAGAACCAACACGGTGCACACAACAAGCACACATTCATATTACACATCTACCATATACAACTTTTAGTTAGTAGCACACAGAAGAAATAAGAGAGAGAGAGAGAGAGAGAGACTACACATTAGTTTATGCATATGTATATAGTAAACCCAAGTAGTCTCGTTCCATTGCAGCTGAGTCAAGTCACTCATCGTCAGCTTAAAACTTACTAGAAGGAGGAAGTTCAGTTAAGTTCAGTATGAAGATATTTCTATGCATATCCATGCACACACACATATACATACTCTGCCACACCGCGCGACGACTAAAGTAAAGAAAGAGTTGAAGTTGAACTGAAAATCTCCTACTAGTCGTATAGTTTTAAGTTGAGCTACAGCTACAACTCCAGCACTCTACTACTCTGCGTTCGTTGAGTTGAGTCGGGCAGGTTTCGTTTGGCAGCCTGGCATGGCTTCACTTCTACTCTATTCTCTCTTGCTCTCTTTGTCTTGTCTATGTGTGTGGAAGAAATTAATGCAAAAGTAATTCGGAGAAAACAGGGAGTTCAACATGCATTCATTTCAGAGTACATCTACATCCACTCTGAATGAGTGAACTGAACGAGCAAGTGCTTCGACTTCACTTTGCTTTACTTTCCCTATGTAGATAGGTGTACAATATGTAGGAGGAAGAAGTAGTAGTACATGTGTATTAATGCATACATACATTATATGTACATCTCTTATGTACCTACACACACTACTTAAATTTATATAGAAATTGTACTCAAATCCTACATACCGACATCCGAACAAATAGACGCCAAGGGTTCTTTCAAGGTTCTTACTCAAGCCTAAATTTTCACCACGCTACGGGGTCTTTACAAAAGATTAATTTATTACTTTCTTCTATGACAGGAGGGATATTTGTGATTAACAACTGGGTAATAAACCATTCACCTATCCTTATTTATTTAAAAATACAACATTGCATCAGACTTAAGAATTGATGCGAATTATAATGCAGGAGGAATGTATACTTCTATATATGCATCTCAAATTACCAAGGCAGACCTGTACCCAATTAAAACATTTTTTGCCACTTAAGTACCACCGCACTTCTCTTCCGGGGAAAGAACGCTGCAGTCATTAATTAAGGTTCTCAATTGATTTTGCGGTATAAATGTTTTATTTATTTGTACGCAGAAAACAACCAAAGTGCCAAAGCAAAGTGTACTTTGTGCCACAGTATAAATATCATGCTGTTGAGATTTGGCTGTTGTATTTGAGAAAAAGAGTTGAAAGATGTTTTCCGTGGAAAAACCCATTAGACCTAGAGGTAGATTAAGCGTTATCAATTCTAGATATGATTTTATATACATACAAAATTTATTATAAATAATATGTGTCCATGTACAGTATAATGCATGTTGACCGGGGTGAGATTTTAAATCAACGAAGGATTCCCTACAATACCAAGAAAATATTTTAAGCATAAGTGTAGTTGTTTATGCAATCCATTTGTTTCTAAGTTGAACTTACTTTAGGCAAACAGAGCGCTTCAGTAAAATCCGAGAACTGAATCCGTTCCAGCATTTATTGAGCAAATGGATCGGTCAACGTAAGATAATTGTTTTCATTTCCTTACATTATGTCAGCCACATCCAAATACGCAACTAGCAATGTCGCTTCATATTCGGCACGGCTTTCATTTAGAGAGAATATTAATATACATCAAGTAAATAATGAGCGTGTCTGTTTATGTTGTTATTAGCCGGGATATATAAGTACCAGGAAGATCGTGTATAAACGTATATAACGGGACATTGAATAAAATTATAGTTAATTTTAAGGATTCCACTATTATTGCATTTGTGTGTAATGCAGAATCTCCTGTGCTTTGCTTTCACTCTTTAGAGTTCACATCACCTATAATCCTTGACACAATAATTAATCCCTCTCATCGAGGGTGCGACCATTTTGCCGGCTGAAGTAATGTAATGCAATGCTGTGCAATGAAATGCAATGTTGGTGTGTGGTGTGGTGTGCGTATCTTTGCTAAACTTCTATTTGTATCAACATCACTGAATAACACAACAGATCTCCATCCTCAGTCTCAGCAACAGCCACCCAACTATAAACCCAAGCACTCTACCAATGCCTTTTCATTCCCAGTGTCAACTGTGTAATATGAATACATGCTAATCGAGAGTACACGAGTAATTGTATTTCGGCTTCCCTTAATCCACCTTTCTCTTATCTAACACTGCCAAAGTTTTCCCTGTGAACGTAGATACAGCATAGGCTTAACGCATCTCACTCTGTGTAGGTATTTGTACTTGTCCACATCATGATGTTCCCTTTGTTCACAATTAAAATTCATTTTCACTATAGAATTAAAATATACACGTTGTTCCTTGTAAAGCCACAGGGTGCAGTCATGATATACTAATGCTAATTTATTAATATCATATCTACAACATTTTACATAGTTAACCATGAAGTACTTTTCAGTATACTTTTTGTCACATATTCTGCTTAGAAAATCAAATCCCTAAAGGAATTTCCATTGATATAATGTACAATTAATTTTTATAAGCAACATCGTCTATTAATACAAAACTAGAACTAGAAAGCTACTTTCAAATCATCTTAATTTCAATTGGTAAACTAATTAAATTGTACCTACTAAAGGAAAGTTTACAACGTGCCATAAATTTTAGCCAAGCTTAATGCATTTATTAGATACGGCGAGTTTTAACTTAAATGATCTACAGATGAAGATATAAAGCCCTGTAAAGTCTCAATGTTAAAAATATTAACAACCGTCACTTCTCTATAGCTGCCACCACACACATTCTGATAATTATGGCTAAAATGCACACTGGATTTGAAAAGGAAGGATCTATTGAATATAAGAATAATTAATTATTAACGTATACGCAAGTGTGGATTCACAAAGGAGTGTCTAGGTATAAATTGAAGATAATATATGGCACATGTATAATTATATAAGAGCACACAACAAACAGTGTGGGGATGATGATGGTTGTTATAGGTAAGACGGTGGTTGTTGGTGGGGGAGAATAAGGGTAAGGTATAAGGCGTTTGGTTTTCCGTGTGTATGGTAATATGCATTGAGAATGCATGAGAATGTGAACACACGAGTATAAATGTAAAATACAAAGTGCATTACACTCGACAGTGGAGAATGCGAATGGAAGGAGACAAAGACTCTGCTCTCGGAGTTTAAGAAAAGAGTCGGAAGGAAAGCATTGGAGAATCGTATACCTCTATACTACTTTACTTACGTTACGTAATTCGTTGAACACGTAAAACTAAAGTGAAAGGACACGAGTATGCATAGTTTCTCGGATTAAGTGCGCTCCCTGTGAAAATTCCTATTCTGATGTATGGTAATTATTGCCAGCTTCTACTTTTACTCTTACTTAGTCTCACACTCCGCCACTCGCTCACTCCACTTGTCCTGCCTGCCTCAGCTTTTTCCTTATACACTCACAACAGCCACTGTATATACTTACAAATGTACATACATTGTACATTTACCCTTCTCATCCATATAACAACACATTCTCCTCTTAAACATATTCAACTTTACTACTACTACTACTAATACCAACTTACTTTTGTTTTCGTCCATAAAATTACATCGACCCTTTATGAAATGAAATTCACTCCATCCACACAATCCAACAACCTTCATCCTTATACTTCCCTAATCACAATTGTTTGAAAATGCAGACATTATTGGCTTTAAAAGCCCATAATTTTTAGCATTACTACAGGATTATAGAAATGAATGTGTAATTACTAGATTTTGCAATGACTAATAAACATGTGAGACTAATATAAGGTATAGCATGAATATGAATATCGCTGTACTAGGTAAGTCTTACTATTAAAAACAATAATATGATAAAATATTCCTTTATCGTTACCCGAGAAGACCAGAGAGACTTGGTGTGGGATATTAACAGTAGAAGAAGTATATAGAGTATGGGATAACACATTGGGAGGTTTACTATTTAGTTAGTATGTATAAGTAGAGTTGGTATTTTGTTCATGCCACCCATGTCATGCTATGTGTGCCATACACTTAAGTTAACACTACAGCTGAGAGAGTTGCTGCACACACAGGCGAAGCCACTGAAGATGAAAACAATAGAGAAAAGAAAGTCCATTAGGCAGCAATAGTACATTTGAATAATAGAAAGGAGAGGAAAACTACGAATTAGAGAATGTGGAGAAAGAGTCAGCTAAGATTTATACGGCGAGATGAAGAAAACAAGCGTAATATATCTTGGTGTTGCATGCATGCATGCATGTCTACCTATCTAAAATAGTTATTTCAATGGAATGGAATTATAAGTAAGCTCGCATGTAGGCATTTACTAGATACGTACCTAACACATTAACAGAAATGGGAATTATGTATGTACCACCAACACTAAGGCTAATAAATGAATCTATATACTCCGATGTATTATGTTCTTCTACACTTCCACTAAAATACTTCATGCTTATGTCTACAGTAGCTGCTTCACTTATTTTGCTATCATTATAATAATACTATATCACAGTTGGTGATACGGATGTAGAAGTAGAACTACAGCAGTAGTAGGTACCTGAATATATTTAGATCGTGGTTATATAAGCGTATGTGTGTGTGGTATATAGTGTGTGTGTAAAGAGGGTGTGAGCTGAGCCAAGTTGATTTTGTGTTCCTTCTATTTCATCTGATGTTTGAATGTGTGACTGTAATACTTACAGCTGAACTGCTAAAGTTTAAACAAATAGAAATTTCGGATGAGGGAGTTTGTTCAGAATCCCAAATATTGGAATAAGACACGTTCCATTTCTCCCATAATATTTCAATGCACAGTAAGTGTGTAGCTCATCCACAGATTAAATACTTTCCTTCTGTTGGTATTGCATGATAGTAATCCACGTTTCAATTGTCTCTCTAGGTGAAATTGTAAAATTAAACTTCTTCCTAGTTAGAAATATGAAATAGTATATTACTACAAGAAGATGCATACCTCTTCAATGCAATTCCTCACTACTACCCCTGTTTAGACGAAACCAAGCCAAATATTTTTATATTGTTACTACTCATTACTTGTAAACAGGGGACTAGGTTCTATGTAGACGATCTACTAGATCGTTATAAGGCAATTTAAATGCAGTTTCCTAAGTGTTTGTCATGCACTTTGACTTTTTTAGAGCCCTGTCCCAAAGGCACAAAAATTCACAGAATATTTACATAATTGTACCTTCAAATGAATAAATTCCACTCACATATGAGATTTACAAAATTTAAGTAGGTAGCTAAAGCCATCTTTGCTTAAACTTAACTAATGCTAATACACCATTACACCCATTAGCTTACTTCCGTCAATCTACCAGAAATAGTTAAAAAGAAAATAAAAGTAAACAGTAAATTGTGATTTGACATGAAATTGACACTAAATTAATTTGGTACAATTATTACATATGGTACATTAAATTGGTACACAATTAATTGTAATTGAATTTCTTGGACAGAAGGGACACTTAGGGGTATTTGTGGTACAAATTTTTTCGGATGGACAGTTTAAGTATTTGTTGTATTGAACATGATGTGTGGAGAAAATTTGGTTGGTTTCCCTCAAATGATGAAGTGAAGAGGAAATCAGATTTGAAGGGGGAAGAGGAAAGGCAATGCAAGGAAGCGGACGGAAGGAAGACAGAGGGAAGCGGCTCAAGTGAAAGTGCAGATAAGAACGCCTTGACTCTAACCCCGATTAAAAGAGCCAAACCAAACGAACTTGTTCTTATAGACTATGCACACGCAAGCGACTCAACAACGGTGAATTTCGTTACATTAAATTACGACAGTACCTAATCGGAAAAGATGCAGTGGCATATTATACCTTCCCGTTAGAAACTGCTTTTATAAGAAATCGAATGGCACTCCCAATGATGCCATGCACTGCGTTGTCTTGTCTCATGTCTGTTTATTTTAATGTGTGTGAGTGTGTGGAGCCTCATGTATGTTGCAAATGTTATGTATGTGTGGCACTTCCCTTTATATAGATAGATAATGTGGGCTCACCTTCTACTTATACCACCACTACTTTGGAGTATACACTCAGACTCTGAGGAAACCAGCTTAGGTCTGAAAAGCACGCAGTTTATTGGAAGCATTAAGTACCGAGAAATTTAATGCCAAGGGCAATTTTGCGCCTCGAAAAGTTTCCAGCACTATAAAATCACATGTAGGGAAAAACCGGGGCTAACGGAGAGATAACATATACGAAATACCTTTCTTGTGTGTGGAGAAAATGCTTACGATTAAACTGAAGTATGTTAAGATAGCATAGCACGTAGTTTAAGCACATGCATGAATTAATGCACTTTAGTTGATCGTTAGAGGATACGAGGATTGGGGTAAGCAAGGAATACACAGACAAGAACGGAATGCCTTGTGTAGAAATAATATGCTTAGTTTTCTACTTCTCTCTTCTTGTGTTTCTATTGCTATGCAGGCACATTTTATGCATAAATGCCCCATTAACTAGAATATTATTTATATAGACGAACTCTAATATCTGTATGTGTACATGCAAATATTATAAAACTCAAAGCTGGAACAGTAGTCGCCTTCTTACAGTAGTTAGGTTACAAACTTATTAAGACGAAATCGCATGAGTGCATAGAAATACATGAGTGTTCCACTACAACCACCACCACCACCGCCACTACGAGACTGCACGTGTGTATAAGATCGTATTGTATGATATTGTATCCTTAAGTAAACACTTTCGTCTATAGATAAATAATATCATGTTCTTGTGTATAGGGAGAATGTATATTCCTATATATGAAGTGCACGTACATGTTTCGGTATTTACCTAAAAACCAAGGACTATTAAAGCAAGTCTGGTGCTATATGTTTTATGTGTAGAACATTAGGTTCTTTCTGTGAGTGTGTGTTTTAGTTGTAGTGTGTTGTATACACTGTGTGTGTATGTGTGTGCTGGTAATACTAAATTCCTCGACAAGCATGGAGTAGTAGCAAAAAGGGGGAGAAAGTGCGTTCTATGCATTTTTATGATGTAGGAAAGTTTGTGGATGCTCGTGGAAATGATAGTGAAATTACACGAGGAAATCTCCAAAGTAATTATGATGAGCGGGATTGGAAAGTGCAATTTTGTGGTGGGAGCCGAGAGGAATGATGCATTTTAATTTTTTACATGTACTGACTAAATGGGGGCTCTTTAGTCAAGTCGACGAGACCCGGCCACATCAAGTCAT
Source organism: Pogonognathellus flavescens (assembly GCA_019776165.1). NCBI lineage: Eukaryota > Metazoa > Arthropoda > Collembola > Entomobryomorpha > Tomoceridae > Pogonognathellus > Pogonognathellus flavescens. Next base: position 48,017 of record JABASD010000819.1, on the reverse strand, counting down.
GTCGTGTCATAGTCTAACAGACAGACTGTAAATATGCGCGGTAGCGTACTTACTCATTTCTATCTGCACCGGAAATACTCACTCCAATTAGACAACCACCACCTCTTCCTATTGCCTTTTACTCTAAACATTGTTATTCATACTCGTTTTCTCCAATTGTAGCAATTTCATGTGCAATAAATGTTTGTATCCAGCATTACAGGTCCATTAGCGTTTTCTAAGCCATTAGTCCCACTCTCCGCACCAGCAACTCTCTGTTAGATTATAAATAAATTGATAACACTTTTTGCTACTACCACTACACGGAACTGTTTAAAAGTATGAAAAGTACTTAGCAACATATCCTGTATGAGTTCATTATTAACAGAACTGTAACTACACTTTAATTAGTGGCTTACCTGAATAAATTAATACGTACATACTAATTTGATTTCATATTACCAGAGAGTTACAGTATACGTCTCTGGATAACAAGACTTGCAAAGTGAATTGTAACAGTGCCTACTGTAGTAAGATTTGGTATTTTTGAAATAGTACTGACGTAAGTATTGAATTATTCCCAGAGAGTGCTTAGTGCTTGGGTGTAAGAGAAAGACACTCATTTGCACCACGTTAATGATTCAATATCCGATTTTTAATTAAAATTCCAGCCAGTTGAGCATTTTCCACTGCATTCGTAAGTATCCAATGAATTTTTCCTAGCGAACTACTAAATAAAGTAGTACACCGTAGATTCCTGAAGTGTACCAGTAGCAATGGCTTTGTCCCAGTCATTTCCATGCAAATATTATTTTTCCAAGTATTTATTTACTTCCTTCAGACCGACACCCAATGTTCCTCCTATGTATTTCCATATCCTTCTACTACTACATAACTCCAATGTAGGTGAGCAGCATATTTCTGATTTCTGCTTACAACCTACAACCTACCTACTCCCTCATATTCAGTTTTAGTAATTTACCATGCCTCCTGTCAGCATTCTTCATGAGAAACGCTTGGGTATAGCTATAGCTGGAGCTTCACTTACATCGCTCTGTTTATAACAACTTGGCTGGAAACTGTAACATGTTTATACTCTAAACTCTCCTACTGCTACCAAAAAGCAAAGACTTCACGTTGAAAGAGACAAACTCAGCTTTTACTCATCATGCTCGCATATACCTATCATCATCAGCATCATCATAACCTTCTCATTTGCTATTATGCACATTATATGTGATGGCATGGTCGTAACTACTGTAAAGCAACATTGAAAGTCACATTAACTTTCACTCGGGTTGTAAAGTACAGAGACATAAATATATATCTCTCCATACTACACTTACTCACGTTTTCCATACGAGTCTTATACTCCTTATAGTACAGTTTAGCCCTCATATTATACTTCCTTCATCATAAATATATACACAACACACTTTTGCCATGCAGATACGTTTTCATACTACAAGCATGTAATAATAATATTAGCAGTCACAGTATAAAACAGATATGTGAGATACAATTTATATAAAGTGAAACACACACACAGGGATACTTATACTATACTAGGAGGAAAATTGTTTTGTATTAGTTCAGTTTGTATGTTTCTGCTTTGTGTGTGGGATTTCTTATAGAACTTAAGAGGAGGATACGACGTGTGTGTTGTGTGCGTATGTATATGTTTTGGAGTATGGAGGAAAATGGGTAGAGAGAGAGAGAGGGTGCCTTGCTTTTCATCCTCTTCTACACGTCTTCTTCTTCTCATGGCTCTCTTGTGTGTTCTCTCTCTGTAGTAGGATCATATAGTAGGTAATACTGGAAACATTGAGTATATAAATATATAATATTATGAAACTAATAATAACTGTGGTAGGTTACTGTTCTGGTAGTAGTAGAAGAGATTTGTAGGTATAATAATATTGCGTAGCTTTCATTTATAGGTTTGGATAACGTTATTGTAAGTATATGCATTTAATACGTGATGGAATAAGTACTTGTATGTATGAAGTGGTTGAATGAAATGGGAGCAGTGGATGTTATATTTATGTATAATATTTGCTATATCATGGACGTAGTTAAGTATAAAGTGTGTTCTATGCTCTCTCTTTTACTCTGGTTTGGTCTGGTCTGGCATCCTAGATGGAGAGGATCATTAATTCTGGTGAAAACAAAGGGACAATTGGGTCTGGAAATCGCAGTCAGAGTCAGGCTTTCTCTCAGCTGCATTTTCTACAACAACCCTTTGCTTTGCTTTCCATTACACTACTGTTTAGCATTACCCTGCCTTCCGTTTCCGTATAAATCTTATGCTAACCATCCCTTTCGTACGTATTTGCTGCGAGAGAGTGACTGCGTGTGCAGAGCTTGACTTTTAACCATTATACCATCATCGTAGTTTAAAAAGAATAGAGGAAGCAGTGGTGGAAAGGAGGAGAAGGAAATTATACGGGGAATGGACTCACAGTCTCAGTCAAAGTCAAAGGTTGTGACAATTCCTAAAGCTTCACTTGGGATCTCTGAATTTAATTGGACAGTGGAGAGCAAACTTGACTTTTGGTCTTGCTAACAATACTGGAAAAAAATTCGGTGCAATTAACGTATCTTGCTATACTTATGCCTTTCCTGGAGTATTTTTGTAACATCGTTTCCTAAAGAGGACTGAAGGTATTATTACTTTCCTCATCCGTTATTCACAGATGCTCTTGTGAGTACTCACAGTACTCAGTGATCATTAACGGACTTCAAATGTTCATGGTATAACCATATTTTTAATGTTTATTCGACTCTGATTGTTGTGTTTTTCCAATTACGGAGAAATGTTGAATGTTTTGGATTTTCTAGGTAGAAAGATAGACAATTACTTGACTAATTCATTAACACGCAGGTAACCGTACATCATCGAGTAGGTGTAGTATTCCGTATGCATCGTCACGAGTTCTTCTTCAATCGTCTGTAATTACTTATTCTACTGAAAAATTATTTACATTTCTGGAAATTTGTTTGCTTCTTCCTGCATTCTAATAACTGTACTTTCATCAGAAAATGATCATCATACGAGTTTCAGGAATTGTTGTTTATCACTCTGTGAGTAAAATATTTACATGTAAAAATTAAATCTCACATGAGTTGCTTCACTTTTAGCCGTGAGCTGACGAATTGCCAGACTGCTAATTTACATTACTGTTGTCTCTTGTGTCTGCTCTATGAAGTGCTGCAGATTTAGCAAATATTTGTTTACTTATGGGTTGCATATTTCACCGATGTAGTTCCCGGTACATGTGGAGGTACTAATGACATAGGTAGCTGTAGCTAGCTTGAGTTACTCTACCCCACTTTGCTAAGTATTCCATTCTGTCATCTCTCCTTGACTAATAAAACACGTTTCTTTGAACATCAAACAAAGTTTACATTCCAAATGTCTTCCTACGTATGTGTGTGTGTGTATGTTCTGCACGGTTTCTGTGTGACTGGAGCTGTCTGGTTTATTGTTTGTAAAATGCTCCGTTTCTTCACTACTACATCTGCACATCGTGTCTCAAACGTACACAGAGCTGCATGTAGCACGACAAATACTTTGAAAGGTGTAACAAGGGACGTGTTTGTACATATTCCTACATGCAGCTCACTTAATAAGCAATAAAATATAAGACACAGACAGAGACAGACCTCGTTTCTCTATGTACATTTCTTTATATGCATTTATTATATTACCCAGTACAGTGGTTACCCTTCCTTAGCATAAAGTTACTTATATTCTGTAGAGACTACTACTATGTACTAGAATGAATGAAACTCGGCTATTGTTGCTTTTGCTACTTTTGTAATGAATTTCACTTTCTCTCGTGGAGAAGCCAACACAAAACTCAAAAACAAAACAAGACGGACACAGACAAGACACAAACAACATAACAAAAACAAAGAGAGCTGAGAGAGAGATCCAAGTAAGCAAAATAAGAAAGGGAATAGATATTGTCGTATATATGGTACTCGTCGGGTCCAAGTGTAAATTGAGTCTGCATACGTACATGGAGATATTTCTATACTTTATTTGGATGGTCTGCACCATGCCTTCTTCTATTCTTAATCACATGACAAGGCTCGTGCAAAACGAAAATGAGGCAGAGAGTGTGCAAATGTGTATTGTATGAGTTTATGAGCAAAACATGCTAACATACAAACTAAATGTAAGTACAGAACAGAGACTATAGTACACGTAAACATATTTTCGTCCGCTCTTTCCTACTTAGTAAAGTTAAAGTAAAGGTATGTCATATATGAAGATTCCTCCTTGGTGATGTCTACACAGATCTACTGCCGTCGCGTCGTTTCTTGACTCGCGTCTTCCATTCTCCTACGACTTGTCTTTAGAATCCACATACCTTATACAATGGATTGCGACTAGTAATAATGATACAAGAAATCCTACACTCACTACAAAACTTAAGTAGGTACAGGCTACACATATATTCCTACACATTCATTTATTCTCTCGCTTTCTCCATTCACCTTATCTAACATTAGTGCACTTTCCTCACTTCGCTTTAGTTTTAAGTCGGATGACTGCCGTTTTGTTTTGTTCCCTTCTCGTCTTAGTTTTGTTCTGAAGTTCCTAGATGCGGATTGGATCTGAGCAAATGCATCTAACTAAGATGTGGGCGACAAACTCTGTGAGACCTTTACGAAGAACTAGAAGAAGAACTACTTCTCCTGCTCTTATTCCTCTATGGTTAAATAGTAAGCAGCTTTCCTTTACATTTGCTCTCCCGCTCTTTGTATATACTTTTACTCCGTACCTTTCCTTCCTACTACTTTCCTTTGCTAAAACAGCACTATTACTATTCTACTGTAACTTTAGTATTTCATTTTGTCTCAGATGCAAAATGCATGTGTGTCTCGACTTTCATTCCATATGTATCAACCTAGTACTACAACATACCATAAGGCATTTCTACCAAATGAACACGAGTATAGACTATATAGGACTACCATATAGTTTTAATCGAAATTATATTTTCTCTTGAAGCATCTCAGGTTCTTCGTAACAATTTCTCAGTATTGAATACATGTATGTGTATACATGCAGCATCTGAGGAGTGTGTATCACTTTTGAGTAACTAAATACTCAAAGAATTCCAGATCACATAGAACTGTTGTGCAAGTATTTATACATGGAAGAGCAAATGCCTGCATACTAATACATGCTTAAGCAAAACTGCTCTAGAGGAGTATGATACGTTTTGTACAGGGAAGACAATACATGTTGTGAGACAAGACACACACACAGAAAGATCAGATCAAAAGTTACAAATAAATGTGTATGCAGTGGAATACATGTATGTGAGTGTGTGTCTGTTATATGGGAAGTCGGTAGTGCAAGTCAAGATAAGCAAATACTTCACAGTTAATAATGGTACAGAGTGAGAGAGAGGAAAGAAGAGAGTTCCGTGGTGGTAGTAGTAGAGTTGGAAGAAGAAGGAAGAGTCGGGTGCAATAGTAATAGAGGACGTAGTTTTGTATGTAGATGTGGAAGAGCAGTAGTAGTAGTAGTAGTAGTAATGTAGTGTTATGTTGTTGTATGTTGTGTTATGTATGGGCTGATTTGACTTGACTGAAACTAAAACACTAACGTACGTAACGGTGATGAGGGCGAAAGAGGGGCGCGTGCGTTCTTCATATCTATTGTCTAATCGGATTCATTAACTTTGGGTTCTCAGGAATGCGTTGTTGACGTTCCCCCTAAACTGTGAGAGACACAGCATAGAAATACTAGGCTCACCATCACATTACTACAACCTAAGCAAGGCAAACCTCATTTCTCTCTGAGAGCGAAGTAAAAGCTAGGGAAAGGAAGCATACACACTCACATAACATTCACACACACGCTCACATCACACATCACTCTTGTCTGTCTCGCCTTGCCTCTTTCTGCCTTTCAATCAAATCCTCTTCTTCTCATTCCCATCCTTTCCTGTTTTTAACTACTCAAAATACCAGCTCCACTTCATAAAACCATTTTGTCCTAATTGATTCCCGAAATTTTTCCCGGTAGCCTGTTATCTTCCTTGTTTATGAATTTCCCTATGTGTTTTTTCTCGTTGTTCTTCTTCTTCTGAGAATCTTAAACTTGTGCACTTTCATATCGAAATCCTCTTTGGTAAAACTCTGGACGGGGAAGTTGAATCAAATTGTTTGTAAGTTGTAAGCAGTTTCCGTTTTCTCACACCGCCCCACAATAAACGGTTATTAGAGAAAAGACCAAGGCAGGAAGTTAACCACAAGATTTTATTAGCTTATCTGATCTTCCTTGATTTGAATAGGGAAAAGAGTTAGAGAGAGGGATAAGAGAGTGAGAGAGAGAGTTGTGGTCGAGCCATGTAAACTCCTTAGGCTTGATCTCTCCTTGATGTCAGTTGACTTTGAGAATATACTTTCTTAGATCTTTTATCTCTGTGAAATCTTTTGAGAAAAGTTTCACTACGAGCAGTTAAGTAATACAGTGTATATAGAGCTACTAACCACACCAATATAGTCGAGTTAGCAGAGAGACAGTATCTTTTCGGGGTTTTGCTTTGCTAAGAAAAGAGGAAAGCGTGAAAGACTCTGTCAAGCAGTTAGATCGCACCGGTATTCTTCCTGCCGGAGCTATTGCAACCCAAAGGGATACTAAATTATACTTGAGAGTTCAGTTCAGTTCGATTCACTTCAGTATCAATCTTGTGTGAATAGCTCTCTTATACTTATTCTAGTGTAGAGTTCATCTTTTTCTTTCTTTTTGTTTTCTTCCGCAGCTTACGCAGTTTCATATCTTCACCTTCACATAGTGCGAACAAACACGCTTCAACTCACAGAAGTTGAGACGGGAGGTGACGTTCTTTTATTTTTAGTTTTAACCTTTTTCCCTGTCTTAAGTAATTCCTTTACCAGTTAATCCTTTTCCTTTAACCTCTTTATTTCCTCATTATCCTTTCAAGTTAAAAATAACATCACTCTAACACTACATCATCCCATTTACTATTCCACACAGTAATACGATTTACAATACGTTCAGTTTAGTGATGAAAATGTGACAAATATTGTGATAATCATCTTGAACTGTACTAACAACTGTATACGAAAAAAATAATGGTGAGACATCGCCAAGATTTGATCGACACAAGATCAAGCAAAAGCAACTTAAAAACAATTACGAGATAATACAACCAATGTGATCCTACCTCAACTCACTTGACACATTCACGAATGTATACGAAATAAATTGCCTCAGGAATACAATTCCTACTCGCATGTAGTAAACATGTAAATACTTCATTCTAGTATTGCTAACGCAGTATTATCTACCTCACTTCGAAAACGGGTTAAATTACTTAGGATAGTGTTGAATAATACAAGTCAGGTAAATAAAATATAAAAATACTACTACAGCACAGCTTATACACAATAATCTAGGGACTAACATAAGAATCTACCTCAGAATTCACCACAAAACGGGTTATAATCTACAAGTAAATAAGTTAAGTACAATAAAATAATACTACATATAGTGAATAACAAAACTTACCACAGTATACGATACGAAACACAAGTACATGTATAAGAAAATATATTAAAATCTAATTGTAAGTATATACTAGAACAGTTATTAGGACATATAGGTATATCTACTAAACTTAAATGACAGGACTGACTAAACAACAACACATGTTTAAATCTGAATAATATCTGAAAGACTATAACTGTATACGGTATCAGTCGTTGTAAAACAAACAGAGTGTTGATACAAGAGCCTCTGGAGCAAATAGTCCTGTTGGTAAAGAGAAGTAAAGACCTGACCACTCTCAATCAACGTGGTTTGGGTTAAGCTGTCCGTTGCCGCTGTAAGTGAATCTATCCAAGAAGAGCTCACCAAAACCAAACGAAGCTAAACCAAAGCGAACACTTTGCAGAGAGGAAACTGACTTGAACTTGCTACTATACGCTCCATACAACTGATACAATTCGGGTTTTTGAATAAAGTTGCGTTTTACTACCACGATACGCAACGTACTCCACGTTACGTTACATTACGCGTAACTGTGCGACTCTGAAACAAGGGCTACTACCACTACTCCTATATACTTTCAATTTCTTTCACTTAAAGTCTTCACGCAACGTGCTATCTGCAATCCAATTCACTGTAGTGTACTTCTCTGTCTCTATCTGCACCCTACAACTCCACCACCACCAAGTGAAGCACCGAAAAACCCACCAGAGTCAACCAAAACCAAAGAAAGTAAGTTGACTACTACTACTACCACTATGAGAATCGATATGGTAACTTTGCTGCGCTTGCTTTTTCCCAGTTTTTTCTACTTTTACTCCTCGTTTACTGCCACATTACATACCGACTTATTCATTCTTACTTTCCACTTGGCTGAGAAACATGAACAAGTTTTTCCTCTCTCCTTCCTCTCTACCTTTCCTTCTTTCACACATTATTACATCTCATTCTTCCCTTTAATGCCTTTAAACATTAACCATAGTACTGTCCCAAAATATCCGTACTAGCTGGAACAGCGTGACCACCATTTATCTTTGTTTGTAACCTTATTGCTTATAAATACATCTAAGTACTTCTGTAGGTAAATCTGTGATCTGATTAATTATGCACTAATTAGTAAATGCACTGTATACATAGTAAGCATGATATTGTTTTGATTTAGCTTAAGTTCGTCTATAGAAGTGCATAAAATGACATGAAGAAGTGTCAGTACGACCTTGGCAGAAATGCTAGCTATTTACTTAACGTTAAAAGGTTAAGGTATAGCTTAGGTGAAATCAGAATAAAGATTTGGATTTTACGAGGAAGTTTTAGTATTAAATAATACTACATTAAATACTAAATGTCAGTCAATGAGAGATGATTTGGAAAGTCAATTGCATAAGCAGGGAGACTGCATGCAGATGAAGCGTATGCATAAAGCAAAGTACGTGTGATGAAAAGAAAGGTTAGGAAAAATGCTGTAAAGGTTTGAAATGGGCTGTGAGACTGGTTGTTGGTTGAAGAGAAGCATCTGCTCATCTGAATGGAAAGGCGAAGAGCCCAGCGGATAAAAGTATAAAAACAAAGTGCTAAAAGTAGGAAAGCACCTCTGAGGATGAGCATGGGCAGTTGCCCGTTGCCCGAGCTGTTGAATGAGTCTGAAAACGAGCTTGCCCTCTCGTAAACACTTTGCACTAGGTATATTATGGATAGCCTCACTCAATTCTCTTCTGCCTCGGATTGCCTCACCATAATAGCAGCACACAGTTTTGCGTTATTTAAGTTGATATTGCATGTACTAGCTGTGTAGTAAGTGGCACTAGCCACGTTTAGCGTTAAGTAAGGGGAGAACTGGAAGTAGCGGTGGTAGTAAGTGTATTGTCGCTTAAAACGGGTATTCGCAGTAGTGTAGAGTGAAAGCCCAGCTACTGAGAGCGAAGGCCAGCCAAGGCAAGGCATCAGATCATGCACTAATTGGCCATAAATTAGCCTGGTCGGCTTTTCGTGCACTCAACTGGCTATTAGACGAGCTAACTTGTGGTCACGTCACGTCAACACGAATATTCTCTTATCCGACTGGACAAATTGAATCTGCTTCCCTTTCCATTGCACTTATAGACACACATCTCCCTTCACCTTACCCACGCTTTGCGGTTTGGCTCAATACACTACTCCTTTATATAATGCTTCTACCAGGAGAGAGGGAAGGTACTCTTTGGGTGAAACAGTACCAATAAGGTATTTGTACAAATACACATAAGATAGACCAACTCATGCATATGCTCTGCATACACACATCAATCGTATTATTAAACACAAAGTTACTCGCTAATGCAAACAAAGTCCGAATCCAGATCAGACCAGTTCAGTAGTTTGCTTGTCAGGTTTATATATTCTGTGTAGTTTTCCATGCCACAGATAATATACTTAAGTCTGTGCGATTCCATTTAATTATCCGAATTGTATATAACCATACGTTTTCATGCAATAATTGCATGCACCATTCACTTATTTCTATCATGGTTAAGGCTAGCCAACACAATCATCAACTCTGTGTTTGGTCTGTTGCGGGAGATAGTTACAGTTTAAATACACAAATCTACATATGAGCTGAAACCACAAGGTTCATAGTAGTCGCAATAGAAATTGGGATGGACACAGTTACTCAAATAATGGGAAATATGATTTGCACTCCCAGTTTATTTAATTCATTAGCAATCCATTCTCATCTGAAAGTTACAATCAATTATGAACTCATATCACCCCTTTCCCACGCCACAATAAATGTCAGGCTCTATAATCCTTCGATGAACAGATAGAAACGAATTTGTTTATCTCCTTTTGTTTACAATGCTCCGTGCCCAATCAATCCGTCACAGAAAAATGCGAGATTATTGCAATTACCAAATTATTTGTAAGTACTAGAATATTTACGAACTATTCACTTTACAGGTTGATGTAGGAAATGATCACAGAGGGTTTAAATTTTTCTCAAATTTTAAGCAAGTAAAATCCTAATGAAGACAGTTTACTAAGTTTACGAATTGTACACTGTGGTGCATTTGAATAATACATCCTTCGCTACAAAAAATATCCTCAAATGATTTTAGTTTACAGATATTAGTCTGTAGTTCATAATTACTGGATAAACTATATATAACCACATTGTTTTTTCTGAAATCTCATTTTAGATTATTGTGGTCCACGTATTTTTGTACAGATCTTTTTTAACTTAAAGAGAAATATTGTACTAGTGTACAATGAGTATGACGGTCTTGGTATTGGTAAACAATATTTTATACTGGAGGGTTTCACATGGTATTTTTTCTGAATAGATAGAAATTAATTTCATACGTACCTAAAGGCTAGGACTAGTAAAAGCGCAAACTGTACCTCCCGCAGCACAGAGTGCGGTAGTAAACTTTCTAAGCTGCTCGTCTACCCCAGTTTATAAAAAGTGTAAAACAATGAGCTTATTAGCCTGCACGCTAAAGTCAAAGTCATGTCGAGCGCTAACAATATAAAGCCTTTAGTTGTGCTAATAAGAAATTGAAATGGAAAGGCATTGGAGGAGAGACTCGACTGTGAGTGTTGGCAACATTTTCTATTGTGCCATGTGTATTATGTCTATAAAGTCGACATTGTCTTGACTTGTCGGTGTGGAGATTTTAAAATGGTGTATTTTACGCGATGCTCTTTCTGCTCCTAAAGCATATTATTACCATACGATGCATCGTTGTTGCGATATGTTATGCACCTAAGACTATGAATATTATACAGGATGTATGAAAGTAGTAGTGGCAGTACAGAAGTATGCAAAATGTAAGTTGTACTAAATGTACATGGTGAACACATTCTGGTAGTAAGGCAATATAATCTAACCTTTCTATTCCTCCCCGTTTGCGTTGTTGAGACTGTGAGACTCCTTCTATTCTGTTGTTGTAGCAGAGTACAGTACTCCACTGCTTCATTCCTCCCCATTCTTGATTCATTCAAAGAGCAATTATACAAGAGTGAAAAAATCTCCGCACTTTCCCCCTTTGCAGCCCAAATTGAACAAAGGAACCCTTTCTCATGGAATAAGTTAATGGTAAAACGCTCGCTAAATAAATTAATTAAAAGCTTCTCTCCTTCACTATAAATGTTCGTATGGCTGTTCTGTTTTGTTCTGTCTTTAGTCCTTACTCTCTTACCTACCACTGTGCTCCTACACTTTCCCTATACACATACAACACAGCACAATATATATTTCTAATTTGGTACGTGTGTATATGTTTCATATATGTATTCGTACAAGTACAAGTCGAAGGAGAGTATCGGAGTATCTATGTGCACACACAATAAAGATAGTTCATACACGTAGAATATATACACCACAAGAATACTAGCAGCATATCTGATTCCTGTTCTTGCTACAAAATACTGACATGTACTTTAGCACTGTGTTGTGTTTCAGTAAATTTCTCAAAGTGAGAAGCTCAATGCACTGCCCATTGAAAGGCAAAGTAATTTAATCGGGTCTGATATATTTATACAATATCACATGAAGCCTGTTCTGCTATTTGTAAGTAAGTAGTCACAGTCACAGAGAAGAGTGCATGTATATTTCAACAGTAGATATAGTATACATGTATTTATATACATAATATAAGTAGTAGTACGACACATTACACTACATGGTAGTCCTGACTGTGTGTTCGTATTAATACCAGCATATTTCCTGAATATCATACAAATATCACATAGGGGTAGGACGAGAGTACAAAACAACAGAGTGGAACACAACAAAATACATGCCGACTCAACTCCACGGAAGACCTTTTCCATCTCAGAGTTAACGAAGTTAGTGTTTTAGTAAATTAGTGTATCATAGTCGTGGAATATGCAAGGCAATGCTGACATGACAATCAAAATCACAATCAGACAGATACACCGTAGCGTAGAAACATGACAATTCTCACAGTAGCTGTAGCAGTTCAGCGGAACACATGTAGTATACTCCCGAGTATTTTGTATCTATCTCTGTGTGTGTGTAGTATGATATGAAATGGCAAAGGAAAACATAAGAGACGATGAGGGAGTTCTGCCACGGCTAGTATAGACTTGAGTGAAACAAGAGCGACATGGGACATTTACATTCACATACAAAATACAACTCAGGAGGGCAGTATAAAATAATAATGCTTATCATATCGGAACATTATATCTTCAACTGTGCTTATGAACCAGTGTCAACCATCCCCATTCCAATTTACAGTACGATTCAGTACAGCAACACGGTTATGGCTAAGTAATGTATATTATGGTGCATTGCATACTATAGTAATTCTCAAATGTGATATTCCTTTGTTTTCTCCAGTTGGAATTTGATATGACGAAAGCAGAAAGTAATCGTGGTGAGGTGGCAGTGTGGTAGAAGTTGTTGTAGGAATTGTAACAGTGTGTTGTAGTTTTAGTAGATCGTGTGTTTTTCCTTATAAATAAGTACGAGGTACATTACACACTCGAGTGAGTGGTTCAGTTTATCTGGATGGCGATGTTATGTTGTGACGTATTCTATGTGGAGTGGCATGGAGTGCCATATGCATTACATTTATGAACAGTTCCACAGTGCCCAGGGAAAGCTTTTCAAATGGAACTCTGAGCAGTTTCAGTTTCACTATACATTCTTCTCATTCGTATGGATGTATGAACCTTCGAAACTTATACTGTTTTCTTTATTTCTTTTCCCCATATGTGTTAAATATCTTTTGTTCTCCTTTAAAAACCAACCTACTACGCGAGAAATGAATACTTGGAATATGGGTGACAAAGCTTTATGCATACTAACGAGGAATACCATGTCCTGCCTCTGCATAACTATCAGGTAGTCCTGCGGTTTGGTTTTAGCACGAAATAGTACGCACACTTTCTATATTTAAGCGCACAAGAGTTTATATTGACAAAGTTAGAAATAATCATACAGCCAGTCGGACAGTCATCCCCAGAAGACTTCCGTCCCCTTATACTAAGCAGTGTGCCACCCCTCGTAATTCCACGGTACTTATACTTCAGTGTGTTATGTTTTATCAATGCATGTTCCGTTTCTTCATACGTAGTAAATGCATACTAACTTACAGGAAGTGTATATTATGAAGTAATTCATTTCTATTTTTACATAAATGATTGCATTATTTATTGGCGACAAACAGGAGAGACGAAGGTATGCGGGCAAAATATGTCACTGGGAGGGATGCATTCAGCTTCTTTTTTTAGGATTCAAAATTAGGTGTGTAGTGTGTAAAAAGTTTGCAGAAATAATCTTTAATTGAGCATTTTTCACTGTTCCTATTTCAAATTCCACTTTATCTCATTTCATAAAACATTTATCAGAACCAAAACATTTTATTATCATATTTACGTAAAAATGGAGGAAGGCAGTTGTATAGTTTACGTAAGCTATACTAGGAGGATGTTTTCCTTGCCTTAGGAAATCCTGGACAAATAGTCACCTTGCCTTGCCAGTCTACAGTCTAGTAGTCTCGCCATCATGCACACATAATATTACTCCCATTGCAGACACTTAAACACCCAATATTTTATGAAACGCTTGCATCCCACATTCGAAATACGTTTGCTAATAACTGAGCACAGTTGGAATTTCCACATATGCAGACTTTAGTAAACATTATTATTGATAATGTGTTCTCTGGTAAACCGCAACTAGGAATAGTTACGACATAGTACCCGAGGAAGCGACGTAGTATATAATATAGTACGGCAATAATTTTTTCATAATAAGGTATTTCTATGCAAGTCACATTTGACACATTAAGCTCCCCTTACACACCTATGTCTCATAACATTATACACACTTGTCTACTTGTGTACTGCAATCATCGTCGTAATTTAGAACTGACATTGTGTTGGTGTGTGCATTATACATTAAGAAAGACCTGGGTGGTGTATACGAAGGTGATACGTACATATCATTACATCATATCACTCAAAGGAGAGCGGAGAAAGGTAATTAGATACAATCAATGGGAATGCACTCAGATTTTCATATTTCCTTTTAATTTCGTTTTAGTTGGCACTACTACGGGCAATGTGTAGGAGTCTGTGAGTCACAACACACACAATGTACAACACTTTAATAGTTCAGGGTACACAATACCCCTTTGGAGCACAAAAGGTTTTGAACGTTGTAAAATAATATAATGGAGTAAGAATGGGTTGGCTGGTGAAAGCTGACAGCCATTCCAATGCAACGTAATGTGATAGCATGCAATTCACATTCACAAGTAGGAAATAGCTCGACTTAAAACATTGAATAGAAGAGGACAGGGCAGAGCGTAATGAATGCATTAAAGAAGGAATATATAAGTCTAAGGTGCTCGTGTATGGATGTTTAAGGAGAGTGAGCTAAACACTTACACAATCACGTCGCACGGGAGAGAAAGGGGAGAATTCTTAGAAAATTGAATGAATACAAAGACATATGTAGTAGAATATATCTGTAGAGAAAGTAAGTAGTAGCCATTTGCCCAAGGACGTTCTACGGGGTTGAGGAAAATCCAGGGAAACGTCTACAGCTCTCCTAAGACAAAGACTCTTTAAAATCTCTCCTCCCCGTGTAAAAATATTTTACTGAGTATAGTTTTGTTTTGCGATGCATTGTTAGCTTTTGCTTTATTCTACATGTAATAATACTTGCATAGTTTTACTACGCTGTGTGTTCATTGTGTCTCCATTTTGTATACTGGAGATATTTCTATAGGTATATTCCTACTACTTAATATAGGAATGTATATAAAGTATGTATGTGGTGTGTAAAATTTCTCTTGTGTGAGTTAAGCTGGGAGAATGTGCATCTCATTGTGTTTCTGTATTAGACTATATGCATGTGGATACATTCTGTGTTATTGTTTAGTGTGTGTAGAGTAGGTATTATAGAATGCATGGGGAAGGTGGTAGGAAAGCACCTAAAGAAACAAAGCTAAAGGTATGTGACGTACTATCTGTAGCTGTTATTGTTAGTAAAGTGAGAATGTAAGTATTAGTTGGTATATGCGTACATTACATTATATGAAATAAAATTGGTTGGTATTGTGAAGTTGTAGTATGTATGGAGGTAGCAGGTTACTTTGTTCTTTGCAGTGTCTATTCTAGTATTCCATAGTGAGAAGGGAAGCAAGTCAACTTAGGTCTGATTTTAATTGAATTTTGCACACAGAGACCGGGACTAATTAATAATCGATAATGGCATCCACATCCACGTCCAATTCACATTCAACTTCAACTTCGGCATCCCCATCCACGACGACTACGACTTCAGCGACGTCTTGTTCCTCCTCTGTTTCTCATTGTACTCCAGCAGCAAATGATTTTTCTTCAGCTACTGCAGCTGCCTTAGTTCCACATCCGCAAACACCTTTACATCATTCTTCCACCTCTCAGCTACACAATGAGACTGAGACAGAGACACAAGTGGAAGTCGGAAAGAGTAACCAAGAAGAGAGTACAAGTCCTCTTCCTATGACAGATTCTCCGAAAGACAAAGCTGACAATTCCTCAATTAAGACACGAAAGAAAAGAAAGAAAAACAACAGCTCTTGCAGAGGTATTCGAGCGGGAGAAGATGCAGATGATTCTTATACATTCTCATCTTCCACTTCTGCGAGTGAAAGTGAAGATTTGACTGTGGGGAGAAAACGGTTCTTGAGGAAGCGGGAAAATCGCCGCAAGAACTCACCAAGTCATCTGTCTTCATTTGAGTTTGAAGATGGTTTAAGTAACGGCGGAGACAATGGGCGTATGAACCGGAAGTTGAATCAAAAAGAATTGCCGAAAAATATCTCAGAGCGAAGGCTATCAAGAAGGAAGAGCTCATTTTTCAATAAATTCCCTGATTTGCTTTGGAATAGCCAGAGTGAGCGAAAGACAGAGGAAAAAAGAGCAAATATCCCCAGTGCTAATTTACAGAGAGATGATGAAGAAGAAGAAACAGTACCAGTACAACGAGATGAGCTGCAGAGACAAATAAAACTTACCCAAGATCGTCGACAATTTATCGACGAGCAACTCAAAGAAGAGTCACATGAAACAACTGTGTCTCCCTCGGAAATGTTCTCGACTCATTACAATCTCCGGTGGAAAAATCATCAAAGTCATATGCTCCTGGCTTTCGAGTCTCTTCTGTACAATGAGAGTTTTGTCGATGTGAGTCTTGTTTGTAGTTGTGATGATGATGATTATGAGGAGGAGGAGGCGAAAAGAATTAAGGAGCTAAACAAACTTGATCATGATGAAGCCAATGATGACGAAGGAAAAGTCGCAGATGAAGTCAATGCTAATCGAAATAATGAGGAAGGCGACGGTGGCGGTGGTAGCCAGAAGACGACACATAAGAACGAAAGCGTCGTCACAATCAAGGCACACAAAATTGTTCTGTCGGCAAGCAGTGAATTCTTCCACAGGATTTTTATAGAGAATCCATGCAAGCATCCTGTTGTTATTCTCACGAGTTTTCAACGATGGGAGGTTCAGGCTCTTGTCGATTTCATGTATCGCGGAGAAGTTGATGTCAACTCAGAACGATTGGCAAGCATTATCAAAACAGCAGCTTCCTTACAGGTAAACAATTCACAAATCCTTAATTCTATACCCTATGGATCATATCTCATAAAAATTATTTCCTTCACTTATCAATCGTCAATGCCCATGCAATTCACGTTGGTAGCTTTTGACCGGGCATTTAATATAAGAATTATCACACAGATTTCACAGGTATCTGTATAAGAGTTGCAATACAAACTTGGAAGATTCTATTAGTAGTATTGCAACAGTCTATCTAACAGTTTAGACTTTAGTCTAAAAGTAGGCGCTGAAGGTATTTCAACAAAATTAGTTAGCTGCATAATTTCCTGTCTTTGGAATTTATGAATTTGGCGATAATAGTCTGCGTTCAACTTTCACCCAATAACAAAATCTTGGTAGCTATCCATAAGTACGAAGGTAATTCAGTTTGTTGGGAAAATATTAGGAAAAGTGGAAAGTGTAACTTATTTGCATACTTTTATCAAGTTAGAGCTATGAGCACATAAACTGATACAAGCACGTTTTGGCACCTTTTCGGTTGAAAAGTGAAAGCAAAGCCAAATGTGCAATGCCTATGGTCTTCCTCCTACCGGTGGTGGTGGTCCTACCACTTCCACTGTGTCCTTAGGTATATTTCAAGAAATCCAACAGAACACAAAATGCATATTAATCTGCACTGACATAAAAGCAAAATGCTGGTCTTTTAAGGCATGCACAAACACAAAGATGGTGGAGACACCGTTGTTGTTAGAACACGTTGTACTAAAAACGACCAACAGCTCTCAATATTTTCATACTTGTGTCTTTCTCTCTCTCTCTATGTATTTTGTCTGTTGTTGAAAGTCGTGTATACCGTCAGCATACAAAATGCAAATATAGAAACTAATAGCACACAGCACTGGGGCAAACTACTAAAGTTTGACGTGGGAGAGACAGAGGAAAGAGTATTAGAGCAAAGCATCAGAGTATTTCATATTTACCTACACACTGCACTGCATACATATACATTACAATTTACAAGGACTAAAGGACATGTCAGAGCAGAAACTTTGTATGCATAAATATACATACAGTATTTCTGCTAACTACTACTAAAGTCTAGACGAGTCTAAAAATCTAGATGTTAGTCTTCGTCTCTTGCATGACTTGCCTTGGCTTGACTTAAGGATGCTTTTGATATTATGTTTAGTAATTTAGAGGAGAGTAGATGAGAGAGCGAGAAGTGACTCGACTTGACTTGGAGAGAATGAGAGTGAGAGGAGGATGTCAAGTGTGAGAGTTTGAGGCGGATAAGGATATCATGCCTGCCACATGCAATACACATACATAATGCTACTACTACTACCACTACCAACTATTACTACATTCTTATATTATATCCTCTCTATCCATAAGGTACAGTGGTATTATCCATCCATATATTAGTAGTAGTCAACATAATGTGTATAAACCATACCTACCTAGATTCCTGTAGTATCTACATACAACAAATGCTCTCTGACTCTCGGTGTACCTTCTCCTACTCGTTTAAAGGTGCTTTTCGTTTGGTTTGAACGAGTATCAACCGTAGGAGTACTATACATTACGTAACTTACGTTCTATTCTCTATTCTAAGTCTGTGTGTGTGTGTTTAGTATAGAAATAGTGTAATATGTACATCAGCTCCTGTCTTGTCTCTACACATTCAACTGAACAGAACATGTACCTCCGCTTCGCTCCAGTCACTCACATCAGTTCAGTTCAGTTCAGTTTCATTACAGAGAATAGAAGAGCTTCTTCTCTACAAAGATACAGTGGATTCGTTACTTTAGTTTACTACTTGTAGTAGTAGAGCATTCCTAAGTTCACTTTACTTTATAACGTCTCTATGGTTTTTGGTCTGGCACTACTACTATCATGCCGTACCTACCTCCTATTCATTCACAATAGCTTATAAATCCGTATAGAACACACACACAATACATTCTTAGCTAAACTTCATTTCAGTCAGTTAGTTTAGTCTGCTCATCCCGAGAGCTGATCCCGAATCTTCCCATTTGCCTTTACCACTTCTATACCTAAAATGCCTACGTATATGTACTGACACATCCATTCCATTCCTGTAGCAGCAGTAGAATGTGAGAGAGATACTATATTTATATACAGGGAGAGAATTGTGCACCTAGTAGCAATCTCATACGACAATCTACCTATGCTGTGTACATGTATGGAAGTATTTCCCATACCTAGCGTATTATGGGAAACAAACATCAAATCCTTACCAGGTCTTTCTTTGCTATATAGACACTTATGTTTTTGATCCCTTTGTTCATCCACAAAACATACTCTCATATTACACATTCAAAAAACAATCCTAAATCAAACTACTTGATTAAACGAGTCAAAATTCGTACAGGCACTTCATTTTCTGGTAATCGTAAAATTGGACCAGCTCTCTTTTATGATACGATGAACATATAGATTATTAAATTCCGAAATGTACATACGTAGTGTGTGTGTCGGAGTCTAAAGTCCTGGGATTGACAAGAGGTTCTTGTTACCTTATGGATTGAGTTGTAGAGTATTAGAGGGAATCTGTCGTTCACCTCTTGTATTCGTCTCGTCCTCCGTCTCCTCCCATCACTTGTGTCTCTCAACTCTCTTCCCAGTGTTTCTCATTAACCATCAAGCGTCCTTTAAATGAAATCATCAAGCGGAAACACACCAAGAGATATCATATCGTTCTCATTTTCTCTCTCTCTCTCTCTGTCTCGTCTTTTCTCTCTTGCTAACATACTCTCTTTCTCGTTTAGTCAATGCGATACTAGAATGATGTGATCTGGAAAAGGAATTTCCTATATAGAAGCATTTTATCCATTTACCTACTTTAATCAGGAAAATGATTGAAAGTATTATATATAGGTACCTATGTGTACTTGCAAGTAAATTTCCTTGCTTACCTACTTGCGTGGCGAAAGAAAAACCTTAAGAACCACGAAATATTTGGCTGAACATCTTTTGTTTCCAGAAATTCATAAGTTTGCAGATCGCGTTGGCGTCATTGTATTATGATTACGAGAAGAGTAGTGTGGGCGATATATGCGTTTCCACACAACCGTTGCGTATGTTACATCTTATGTAAATACACCTCATTACCAGCATCAACTTCCTAATAATATACTTAAAATACATCATTCCCTTTTGTTATGTATATG
The DNA here is from genome assembly GCA_019776165.1 of Pogonognathellus flavescens. NCBI lineage: Eukaryota > Metazoa > Arthropoda > Collembola > Entomobryomorpha > Tomoceridae > Pogonognathellus > Pogonognathellus flavescens. The sequence continues at coordinate 27,746 of JABASD010000819.1, read as the reverse complement.
TACTTAAGTATTTATGTACATTTTATGACTGCAGAATAATAATTGTGTAGAAAGTTCTTGAATATCCTGCCTTCTATAAGCATGTTGTATAAGTATTCGCTTTTGAATGAGAATCAGTCTCTTCTGTTTGAATATGATATCATTAGGAGAAAGCAATGCCACAGATTAGTGTGTTACACATAAGATAACAATAATAATAATATTCTTCATACTACAATTGAAAAGCAACGTAGGAAGAGAGAGAGGTAATGATGTGTGACAATATGATACACCTTTATGTATGCATTATAGACTTGTTCTCAGTCACTCTTGTTAGTTCAGTCAGTAGCACACTGCAGCTTATACTCTAAGTATAAGGAGAACTAAAGTTACAACATCCATTGAAATTGCAAAAGGATTATATAGTAAGGAAGATACTAATGGCATATCATAGCATGTTAACCATGAGTGTATAAATGCATCATGCAGTAAGCAAACCCTGTAAGTTTACACGTATAATATTCTTCACGTGAAATACCACAATCCTTTATGTTTTGTGTGGTTGGTGCCCGAGAATTTGTTATGTTTATAATAATGTATCTTCTGTACATACGATAACACTACAAAATGGGTCTAGATTTGATATTCAATCATTATGAAATGAATCAAGAGCAGTAAATGTTCTATACATGGTGATAGTGTTGTATATGAATATATTATGTGATTGTTAATGAGTGTTATAATTGTCAAGAGTCGAGAAACACCATGATTACTTGAAAGAGAAGCTTCAGCTATTACGTTCTCTAGAGGAGAGGAATTATCATTACAATTCTTTGTGTGAGAGGATCATGTAGTAATGCATTGGAAAGTGCACATGTGTGTTTTCTGTATCAAAGGTGGTTGGTATGCTTTATTTAAATAGAAAGTGGATATGAGAACGGACGATGATGAGTAGGCATTTACAGTATCAGTAGAAAGCACAGTAAAGCTGAGCAAGTAACCCTCTAAGGATTAATAATTAGCGTGGTAGTAGCTGCAAGAAACATTAATTTCCTTATAATGTGTAGTATATTCAGACCCGGGATATGTATAGTAGTAGGATGCGTATTTTTTCAAGGAAATCTTAGTGTAACAGAATGTCTAATTGATATTTGTCAGATAAGGGGATTGGCAGAGTACGCAGAGAAGTTTGACACAATCAATAAACACGGGGAATCAATTGAACCACATTCGCCATCATTCCATGAACATAATCTAAACACGAGCAGTCCAACCAAACTGTCACCGCAGATTATAATGAACATGAAAACAATGGAGGGACTTCGAAGAGGCTTAGACAGAGAATTACTGAAGGAGCACCGAAATGCATCTATGAATATTGATAATGATGACAAGGAAACGGATCATTTGGAAATGATGCAAATGAGAGCAGAGCAGCAGTCCTTGTCACCGAAACTGTTAAACCTGTCGATGGGAAGTAGTGGTGGAAACAGTGGGCGCAGCGACTCTTACCTGTCGTCCAAATCAGAATCAGTCAGAAATAAATCAAGAGAGGAACCGCAAGCCATACCAGGACTGGATAAGCCTCCTGAAATATTCTCATCTACCAATCATTATCATCATCGACAGAAACAACATAAACATACGGATCACCATGAAATTCTAAATAATAACGGCAGCAGCAATGATTTCATACATCATTATGGGGGTGGAAGCGTTACCGGCAATAACCACAACAACACGTCACCGATGTTGATTCCGAGACGAAAACAGGTAAGCAAAGACCTTGTTCTGTTGCGGAATTTATGTTTGCATACAAAACTACAAACAAGTGGCACAATATTAACTGAATCTGGAAATATGTGCTCAAAATAATTTATTATTCATGATCTTCTTGCATTGGAGATGAGGATTTTAATATAGAAAATCTCATTTGTATGTATTTTACTCGTTGCAATTTCAGGCTCGTCCTAGAAGGCGATCTGGAGATTTTGTTGCAGTAGCTCAAGATTTGAGTAAAGGCAGTGGAGGAAAAGACCCATCGTATAATCACGATTCTTCTCCACCACCTGAAAATCAAGCACCTCGTTCCAGTTCTCAAACTCCAACGAGTACCCCGTCAAGTTCAATTCCTCAAAATCTGAGCAATTCTTTGAGCCAAGCTCAAAAGCAGGTTCATCATCACAATAATCACCAACTGAGCAACCCCGATCATCATAATCATATACGACAAAGCAGCCAGTCTTTAAATCACAACCCACAACAGTCACATCACCGGAGAAGTGGCCGACACCACAGGAGAAGCAATGACGGTCACCATCACAGTAGACCCATTCCTATTCCAAATAGCATTGCTCATGTTGTAGATATTGATGACCACGAAATAGATGACATGGATGAAAATCGAGTACTTGATTACACCACGTCACACGCAGCGGCTCACAATTCTCTTCTTGCTGCCGGTCTCAACCATTCAGTTCTTGGGATAAAACATTGGATCTCATCCACATCTACACCTCCCCTCAATCAACGAAATCTGGTAAAATTATTCGCAAAATTAAACAAACATATATGCAGTAGAAATTATTTACGTACAATCAGCATAAAATATTCCCTTGATGCTTCTGAAAAGTTAGCTCCGATTCTGTGTATGTTGTTGTAGACTGCAACTTGCCAAGTCAATGTACTTGTATGTAAAGTAGCACTTAGCCCCTTACCATCAGCTGTCACTTATTTTTTACATGTTTTATTTTGCTTTGGGTTTTCAGCCAGCAAAACATGAAGGTGAGTCGGATGATGGTCTCACACCACCCCCAGAGCAGTGTCACACTCCATCAATCTCACCAACAGATCCCAAGGGCTACTCGGGTGAATTTCCATTATTCGGAATCGGAGAACACCCTCATCTTCCTAATAATAGAAACTTAGCACTTGGAGCTTTTAAAACATCTCCGCCGTCACCCTCTAGTTTCTTTTTGTCAGGGTTCAGTAATGCAAATGGTCCATTGTCGATGTCAATGTCATTGGTTCATTCAGATGAGAGCAATAATGCAGGGGAATCTGCACAAACTCCTCCAAATGTATTCTCTCCAGCGGGATTTCCTATGCCTTTGGCTTTGCCTTTGACCACCAGCAATAACAATAACAGCAATAGTCATGGTGGGACACCAGGGAATCCGATGAATTCTTCACAGGGGCAACGATCCAGTCCTGTCGCATGGCCTGGTCTTCCTCTTGGACCAGCTCCCATCTTTGGTAGACATAGGGCTCAACACAGTGCACCAAGGGGTGGACCACCCCGTGCATGGAGCAACGCAGATTTAACTGAAGCTTTACACAATGTATGGAACAAGAAAATGACAACCTCACAGGTAAGAAAACGAAATTTACATACACATTAAAACAAATACGGGGCTATCTGCACACAAAATGCACGCACACTACCGCACCGGGAGACTGACCAGCATCTATGTAGTTGTAGTACCTATCTCACACTGGATATATTGGAAACCAGTACAATTCATGTGAATTCCTTTTTGGAACCATAATTAAACTATAGAGTACCTATCGGCTCTACTAATAATGTGCAATAATTTATTAGTAGGAGCACTTGCTTGAAATTTGAAAACCTCAATCAGAATAACATAAATATTAAACGTTATAAAACATACGATACAGTACAATACTAGACGAATGAACGATTTCTTTATCTGGTAAAATGTATTAGAGAATATACATGGTAAGCTGAAAATATTTTGATTAATATCTTAGGCTTCCCGAATATTTGGCATTCCATACAACAGTCTGTTAATGTACGTCCGAGGGAAATACGGGAAATCTTTGAAACTGGACTTGCTGAAAAAGGGTCTGGACTTGGCACTGGAGAATAAAGCAAATGCCAAAAATGCATCTTCGGCTGCGAATGCGAAAGAGTCAAATAACTCCAGCTCAAACCACAATCACTCGACAATTAGCATCAACAACAATAACAACCATACGAGCTGTGGGAAAAGCTCTCGTCTCTCGAACTCGAACAACAGTTCGCCCTCAAGTCAAAATATCAACAACAACAACATTTCCAAATCGAAATCACACCACAATCAACATCATCCACATCATCATCCACATCAACATCACCATCATCACTCACAGCACCATCATCATCACCAGTCCGCTGGTGGTTCGCCACCGTTGGGCATTGGAAATATTGGTTTAGTCGGATTGGGAGAGCCGCCCGACATACCAGCCGGTTTTAATCCTTTCACTGCAGCCGCCTCGATTTTCGGAGACTACCCAGCTCCTTTCCCGTTTGCTTCGGCTTTGTCACACATTCTTCCTCCGGGCAGTCTCATCACCACCGACAAGGGCGCTTTAAACGATGATGATAAATGAGAGCTGAGCTGAATACACCGCTATATACTTAATGCATTGTGTGCACACAGACGGAACACCAGAAGTAGTCGGTATTTGTTTGGGTTAACTTAACTAGTTAAGTGGTTCTATTGTCAGATGTATCCAATTCTAAGGAATCTCCCGCTAAATCATGCAGCCCCACTGCACGTAAATACATAACACTGTAATGTATTACTCTTCTATGATGCATTACATAGATTTTAGTATTATGTGTATATATGCAGTGCAATGTTACGGTTAATACTACAGATCCATGTAGTTGTCCGCTGTATGTTTGTCTCAAGTGGATCAGGCAAAGAAAACTCCATTTAAAACTGGTAAAGACTGATTTCTAATGTAAATCAAAATCATAAGTACTAGAAGAAGAAAATTCTAATAGCTAACAAGTACACTAAGTAGGAAGTTAAGCAACCGAACCGAATTCCAAGATCTCAGTCATGAGAAAAATACATTCGCAAATATACCTTGAATAAAAATAATATAATAATGTACATAATAATACACTTATAGCTGTAAGAAATACCTATAAGCATGCTGATTGAAAGAGTATCTCAGTATTCTTAATTAAAATACGGCGAGCTAAGATGTTTTCACTTTTCTCGCTGTTTAAGATTGAAATCGCGGGTATTATTGTAATAATAACTATGACTGCCTCTCTGTAACCAAGTATACGATTTTTGCTATTCAGCAAATCAGGAACTAACGCTTTCTACTACTACGTAAAGGATTCAATTCATGTCAGGCAAAATGAAATGCAGACACCTATAGTTAAAACACGACTACGATTGATAACGTTGATATTTATATTAGTACTGCTAAATGTAGCAGCTTAGCTAAACACAGAATGTATGTTTGAGATTGTCAGGAGAAAAACCTACTTTTAATTTAGAGTGTCATCAAAATAACTAGTAATGAAATTCAAATCCATGGTAGATACACCTCACTTTTCCACAGGTCTATATTAATTAGGTCTCACTATGTGTTTGACAAACTTTTACCAGGCGATTTTTATTATAATAACAAGACAGAATAAAATTACCTACTTATTATATAGTACTTAGTGACGAGTCTGGTAATAATATTAGGAAAGTAAATTCGTATATAGGCTTACTTACTCTTTGGGATATATTGTGTATGTAAATTAGGAAATCTGTATTTATTTGTTCTACTAGGAAGTAAGAGTTCATTGTTCTTGGAAATTGATAAGATTATTATGGTTGGTCTTAGATAAGGATTGAGTAGGAAGAGACTCACAGCATTGATTCACTCATGCAGTCTGTCTTCTACAATAATCTATAAGGAACTGTCTACCTCACATGCATATTGCTTGCATAAACTGTGCAATGCATATGCTAACTAATTCTACCTCTCGCTCCGGCGACTATGTACTTACTATATAAACTTACTATTGTACTTACTAATATACTAGAGATACTACAATTAAATCATTCTATATATACACGTATGTACATAATGTACACATGTTTTATCTGTCTGTGCTGTTGTGTATTATACAGATAATACTAAAACTGTACTCTCATCATCACAAATACTAAAAAATGCTTAATAATGCTACTATCAAACTGTGAAAAATTATCGGGTAAATTATACTACTGTCTTAATAATAATGATACACTATATACTCAGGTGGGTGTGTAAGTTCTAGCTATAAGGAAACACTACTGTGTTAATTATTGTGTAGAATTATTACGTAAGTTACATACTACTACAAATAGCATGGAAATTACCTATACTGGATAAATCTGAGCAGATAGACATGGAGACGGGATGTTTTGGAAATTAAGAAAGGAAATCGTATCCTTGAGTCTTGAGTTGTACTTCTATTATTAGTTGGATACCATATTACTACTACTATATGTATCTGGTACATCCTAGCACATTTTGTTTCATTTACTATTACTAGGTACGTATATGTTCACATAATAGAAATGTTATGCACATCTACTACTACTACATGCGATCGCATCAGGGACTTCATCCGAGATATCTTCATTTTATGCATGGTCTGATGTGGAGAAGCGTATCCTAACAACACATCACATCTCATCGCATCAGGTATTGTAGCCTCTATTTCATTTTATTTACGTAGAAATTTAGAATTAAATTCTAATGAAACTTTGGTACTCAACTGTACTTTCTCATTCCCACGGATCGAATATAGAGTGTTTAATAAGCGTATTATATGTATCGTGTCTCACACAGAGCGAGTATCGTATGTTGCTTTATAATACACTTTATTAGGACTCTGAGCCACTGAGAGAGTACTTGTGTGTGCAATCGTTTCGTTCCTTTTACATTGCATTACTTTCCATTACTTTCTGTCGGTTGTACTCGTATAAGAGCTGTAGAGTTGAGCAAAGTGAATTTCCCTGAGAAATCTGCTGAAATGATGGGTGCCTACTAAGAGAGGAAGCCGAAGTAAAGCAATGTAAAGTAAAGCTCTCTCACAATAAGTGGGAAATGGAAAGGAAGGAAGGGATTAATTTATATAGAATCTCTAGTTGATGATAATATTGTTCAAGGAGTTATACACGCTTTCCTATCCTTCTCTCTCTCTCAAACCTGTGGTTTATTCCCAAACTAAGATTCTTGTATTTCTATTTGGCCGGATAGGTACTTGTATAGGATCTTTCCACAGTTCGTCTGCTGGGCTATAAGGGTACACTTCATAGGTTTGTTGTGCAAAGAAGATTAAATATGCACCTAAATCGAATCTTTGTACTCTAAGAACTCTTCAGACAAACAATATTATGAGATTACCCCATTGCTATTTCCTACATGCGTTCATTTATGAAATTCATAGTGCTCTATTCATAAATACCTTCACATTGAGTCAATTCTTCATTAATTTACAGGTATATGTATCAAAATATAATTACATAGGAAAGTTGCATGAACAATACATATACAAGCGTTAACCAGTAAACTGCAATAAACTAACATTTGTAAAAATTTCTTAATAAAATTAATGTGCAACTATATTATTATAGCCAAAAATCTTGATTTGTTTATTACATTTATACACATAGATCTGCATTTCAGTTGGTAAAAATTCATTCATCTACGTTTCTTTTAATTTTATCAGTTCACTTAAAGTAAACATCACACTAGAGATCTAATTATCCATTGGTAGATACGGGAACATTAACAGCAAGTTAAGCAACATTTTTCTGTTCAGAACTCTGAATTTTGACGGTATAGTTTCACTTTATCCCTGTTCACCTGTTAGTAGAAAAGTGAACTCACTTCTAGGCTCTTCTCTGCCATAATCATTCATCAGTGTGCTTAACCAGCCGACCTAATATAAATCGTTTCAATTACAGTTCCAAAATATCTCCAGTCTCAGGGGAAATAATTTACACACTACTTAATAAAAAGAACACATTACTACAACTACCATACATACTACTTCCAAGGAATAGTCCAGGAGGGCAGCAGGAAAAGACTTATTCATGGATGAATAGCTATATATACAAATACAGCGCTCACTGCACATATAAACAGGAAATGTACTTAAAATGTTTTCATGCAATTCTGATGCTAGTACTAAAATGTAAGGTACATGTAGTAGAAAGAAGAAAGACAAACACTTATCTATATATGAAATACAGATTATGTGCAAAAAGTTATCCTCCTTTAAGGAATTTATACAGTTACTGCCAAAGTAACAAAACTACCAAGGCAAGAGACACGATCAAATACTGCCAGCTTTATTAAGACATACTACTAGACATATACCTACGGAGTTAATGCAATGTTTACTTCGATAAAACATACCTAGGCACCTACACATAGTCTCATAACAGGTATTCACACGAGCAGCAGTACATTCAGAATGGACATAATATAAATACATACAAAAACCTCGTAGTAGTGAAGTGAATGCCAGACTTAAACCAGTTAAACTAAGAGAGCTTTCTTTGTTGCTTTCTCTCTTGCCAAGATCATATTCGCTTTATTCTATGTATAAGCATCCACTATGAGCTATATGTATTAGTTGGGTTAAACAGTTCAGTTAAATAAGTATGAGTAGGTACTATATCAGTAAGTACATAGCGGAAAAGTAAGCAAAGCACTCAAGCGAACGGATTTCTCATCTCAGGATTCTCGGCAGATGAACAGATTAGTTTTAGGAGGTAAGAACAGGAAAGGCAGGAACCCAACAACTGCTGAAACTCAACTATTGTGAGCTTAGCTCTCAACTGAAACACAAATGCGTTCAATTCACTCACTGATTCACCCAGAGTGAACACACCAACTTAAGAAGATATATATATGCATATACAGAAATCTGTACCCAGTAGCTGTACTTTTACCATTGTGCGTATGTTACCAGAATCACCTATTACCATAATACTTCATAAATACATATCTTTATTAGTAAAAGAGCACACAAGAAAAGAAGCACACACCTCAACCCTTTCCATAAAGTTCCACCTGAGATATTTCTATACTTTCGGAGAAACAATACTACAAATAAGTAGTATTTTATAACTTGTGACGATATGACCCAAATTTCTTTTTTCTCTGCACTAATCACATCATTACACCGTAACACACAATACATTGCACCTCTCCTGCAGGAATAAAACAATTTTAACGAGAAATTTATCCTGGTAGAGCTGAATGAAGTGTTTCTCATAATAACATGTGAATCTCAATGTATTTATGATGGCATAGATATTTCATTCATTTATGTTAGATAATATTGTTGAAGCCTACAAAGTGGTTGTATAAATTGGTGGATATGTTCTAATGGAATAAGTGTCACATGGAGAAATATACGTAGGAGTATCAGTCGTCGGGTGAATTGAATGCTTAAAATTTGTATTTGGGAGAACAAGAAAGATAATAGAGGATGAAGAATGAGTATCTATACAGAGGAGACAAGGCAGTCGTTTTGCTTCAATATGGAATAAGTGAAGTAGCAATAGGAGTATACTTTGAATTGGTAGCTATGGCTTGGCTCACCTCAAGACGATACAAGAGTCAGACAAACTGCAGAGAGTGAGAGAGAGAATGAAGAAGAAACGATGTGTAAGATAAGATTGGTAGTGGTAAGTGTGTGGGTTTACATATAACTAATATAATAGAATGCGGATATGATATGATGAGTGTATTGTACATCTGGTTCTCTCTCTGTAGTGTTGGTCGGGAGTATTTGCTAATGCATTTATGTAACTATGTGTGAGAGAAAGAGATATAGATGCTAAGACGAAGTAGACAGTCAAGATTTGAGCAGGAGGCAAGAAAAGACAAGACAGCTTTCTTCTGCTTTATACTCCGTTTGGTTTTGATTCACTCACTCACGCACGCAACGAATTGAGATTGAGATGAGAATGAGAGAAGCTGTGTGGAGAGTGAAACAGATTATGGTGCAGTTATGTTATGTACGTCGTAGTGTATTCATCGTCTCTGTGTGGAGTATTATGTCTAACAGTGGTAGTTTAGTAAGTGTGCACTCGAGGCCAAGCAGACTGCTCACTCTCTGGCTTCATTTTCCTGTTCCTCTCTTATATTCGGTCGCCTTATGCCTTTCGTTTGGCTTGGTTTGGTTAACTTAGCTTTGCTTGACTGCTTTGGTTGGACGAACTTACATTTAATCAATTTAATCTCTGTTTCTGTTTCACTCTAGGCCTATTTTCAGGGCATATCACATCATATGGCGACTTGAATGAATTCAGACGGATTATATAATTGAAAATGTTAATTCCACATCAGGATTTGCATATGTTGCCTCCTCTTCGGCTTGCGGTGCCTCCTTTCCCTTTCTTCATTTTATCTGTATTATATATCTCCAGATTTTCAGTGATACGTCTTACTGTCAGATGTTCTCATCGCTTTTCTTGCTTCAGCTTGGACTGTTCTGACCTGTCTTGTCTCTTCCAATCTCATCGCATCATACTCCTAACAGAAAGAGCTCAATTCACACTCTCTTTCCATGTTTCTAATTCTTACGTACAGTATTAAGTACAAAGTACCGAGAGAGAGAAAGGTACTTTCGTTTAGAAACAGACAGAGAGAGAGAGAGATAGATAGGTGGGAAATTGTTATACAGATATCTCTGGACATTAATTGTAAGATTTACTTTCCTTCACTTTCTCACTGGGAATTCTTCTACATTTATCTGTACTACTAATACACATAGATATTTATACTCCTTTACACATTTGGGAAAAGCACACTTATTGTAAACCTTGAAATGAATTGGTTAGAGTCGGAATAAAATTTCTAAAAAGACTGGCGTGGTAGGTGTCGTATCTCTATTTAGCAGTGACACAGAGAGAAGTACAAAGAATGCTTTGACTGATTCAACTGACAAAAATCTGAGCACTTGAAAAAAATAATAAAATAATGCAAAGGCAAGCAAAATGTGAAAGATGTTGAGTGTAATGTTGAGTGAGAGTAATACTAATATCTGGAGTAAAAGAGGTGAAGTGAGAGAGAGTGTGTATATAAGTGCATAGGATAATAGGTAAGTAGAATTCCTCAAAGAAAATCCTATGAGATTACTTAGCTTCCCCAAACCCATATATCTGAGCTGGCTCAAACATAACATAACAAACAGGCCTGTGACATTATGTGAGCGTGTGGTGTTGTACGTAAGAACAAACTTACTCCGACCAAAGAGACAGTCATAGCATCTGCAGGTTGTAGTAAGTACACCAAAGTCGCTACTCCTTCTCCCTGTATGTATCTCACAGAATTCATTTCATAAGATGCTTCACTTTACTTAGTTAGCCGCTTTATAGATGAGGACGAGAGAGGGATGAGAGAAGTAGTAGAAGAAGTAGAAGAAGAAGAAGACTGGAGTGTTATTTTATGTTATATTAGCCCAGATACATATACTTAGTTCACTTATACTGAAAAATTTCATGGAATCCATTCCATGAATTTAATGCAACGTGTTCAGCTTAGTTGTTGTGATTGTATAAGTCGCAAGTGAGTATAGAGTTGGAGGAGCCTCTGAAAAGAGAGAGAGAGACACGACAGTTGAGCCACTATGGAATGTCACCACGTAAACTAAAGGAAGGAAGGAAACCTCTGTCAAGATTTCGCATCAAGATACTAAACTGACTAGCTGATACTGATACATTTACGAATGGCTTCGCTTTCTATAATACGTATTAAGTGTAAGTGGCCCGCCCTAATAAAGCACACATAGTAGCAGTATCAGTATCTCTCCAAGTTGAGCAGTATCTGTCGTAAAAGCAGAGGTAGGCAAAGGCAATGCATGCCAAGATATGGATAGCTCTATATACAAGGCAGGTGGCTTGTACTTACTTACTTACTGAGGGAAGAGGAGAGAGATGAAACTCTTCTGCTATTACAATACTAATATAAGTCTGGAATGAAGTGAAAGTAAAGTTTCTCTCGTTGTCGTCTATTCGGCTACTTATTTTCTACCTAAGTAATATGACTACAATTTTCCACATCTTCTACTATACCGGTACACTCTCACATACAAATACACTCACTCTCGTCTGCTTGTAGCGTGTTCTGTTTCCTATTCTTCCTCTTCATTTATATGCTTTATTTCAAAGTAAGCGAAAGTGTGATAGAATCCACGGCAAAGCAAGAGACAAGACAGAGAAAACCGTGCGAGTACATTTACTTTAGCATCCGACACAAATATCCCTTCTATCACAATGGCTATCCTTCCATATGATTACAACCACCGATAAATTAACTTTCCCTATGAATACTCTCCAGAGATTTCAACTGTTTGACTCATTTCATGGTGGTGGATGTGATAAATCGATCTAAACATCTACGACTTGGAAACTTAAAGCTTATTCTCACTCTCTCTCTCTCTATCTATAACATGTAGTAGTATTTAAGAAAATTCAAGTAAGAACTTGCCGGGTAGCTTAACTACAAACACTCATACTACTCATGTGTAATGTGTAGGTATGTAAATATATTGTGTGCCTTCGTTTTGAGCGTCTCGAGTCTCTTAAGTCGGAGAATTGAGGGAAAGCCGGCAGTAGTAAAGTAGTATGGGAATATTCTATATATTCCATAGTATAGAGGCTGAAGGAGAAGGATGGATGGGTAGAGATAGATGAAATGCATGCATTTCTACATATACACACGCATACATCTACATACATTCATTTCGCTAAGACAAGAGAGCACACATTAATTTCAAGTGGAGAAAAGGGGAGTGAGTGAGACGGGGAGAGACTCTCTCTCGACGAGTATTTAAGTTTAGCTGAAGCAAGCCAACCCAAACCAACTTCAGTCTCTCTCTCTCTCTGTTTCTACTTTACAACAAGAGAAAGGAATTGTAAATGCTACGCTCTTTCTATCTCTCTGTCTATGTCTGTTCTTGTGTGCACGCATAAGAAACACAACTGAACTCGACTACACAAGAACTGTCTAAGAAATGCCTGTGTGTTTGTCCTGCACTGCACTGAATCAGTCTAATGCGAGTAACCTCACCATCATCATATTGCACTCTATTACCATACTAATAAGTAAATAGTATAAAATACGACTTCATATACTAAAATCATATTCCGTATAGAATACCATTGCAACTTATATTATTTTCTAAAAAGTATGTATGTACATTCAGGGTTATAAAGGAAAGTTTCCCAAGTTATCACATCACACGACATGTTACTCATTTACTAGAAGTACCACTATAGTAGTAGATATAGGAAAAGCTTCCTAATTCATAAGACAGAACAGGATGTGTATGATAAGATATGAAATGAATGTGTGGATGCAAATTGTAGGCAAAGGCAACCTAAGCAAAAGCATCATCATCATCATATAATACAATCCTTCACAGAGTTCACTTAAAATGAGAACTTGAATGGTTGTACTTTACTACTGGCGGAGTAAAAGAGAATGACGCGTGGTATGGTATTAGTATCAGTATGTGTGTGTGGTGCATTCATTTTACTACATTAAGATTCTCCGTGTAATATAATACGCCATGGTATACGTAATAGTGTATTAGGTAATGTACTTATCTTAATACATGCAGAATCGGCAAACACATGCATATCTTTGTGTTTTATAACGTGTGTCTTGAGTTTTCCATGTGTATATGCACACACACACATAAGACTTAAAACACAAGACTTGGTTTATAGTAGACTCATGCAGACTCCTTCTCTCTTCATAGGTTGAAAATATTGATTGATCTTAGAAAATTAGGAGAGTGTGCGCTAATGCTAATGCATGCATGTGGAATGTTGCTTTGCATGGAAGTTTAAGTCTCACTATTTCTCTCTGATATGAATGAGTAACCAACACGAGAGAGCAAATAATAATCTATTAGTGTCTCCTCTCTCTGGTGCAAGCACACGTGCTTACTCCTTTTCTTTCAATACAATCGTATAACAGTCCTTTGTTTCTGGTATTATGTTCTGCACATAACAATTCAGTGTCATTTTACTAACTTTTTTGAGAAATTGATCGCTAAAAGTGCATCATGTAGTGGAAAAATACATTTTACACACAATGTGTCACACGCCAATAAGGCAGGATAATTTCCTAGTAATATATAGTGTGATTTTAATTGACGTGTATATCCTGGTAGTATAGGTATATTATGAAGATTCATCTAGAGACGACAGATCTACTATTATAAGCTGATAAAAACTATAAACGTGTTAGTAGTATGGAGAAAGCATCAAAGTATTTCATCATTCGCATCATTTACCTGGGCTGTAGAAAGTCAATTAAGGAAAAGAGGATAGACGTTCAGTCATTTGCTCTAAGCTCCTAAAAACGAATTGCAAAACTAAATTGAATCTTTATTAAAATCTCAGTTTTCATGCAAGAGAAGAATTCAGAAAGCTAGACATTTACTATTATACCACATTTGTAGTAGATATGCCTGTAGTATACAGTAGAAGAGATAGATAATGGCTAAAAGAATTAAATTACTTGTGCTCATATAATTTCTACGCATAATATTTATTACATTGTTATCTGCAGTAAATCAGACATGTAGTACAGTAACATTCTACAGTGTGTTATGCATTGTGTACTTACCTATACAGGACAGTCTGGAAGATGAGACAAATGTCAAGGGAATGAAATTGACAGGAAATGCATGTATGGCTTAGAATGTATTGTGTAAGCAGAAGAATATGTATTCCAACAGAGAATATGTAATGAGTTTGAGGTCAGAGGAAAGAAAACAGACAGACAAACAGAGACTGAGGGCGACTGAGAGAGAGAAAAGCTTTGAGCTGTTTGTTACTTTTAGTGGATTTGGATACGATACAGATAGTTCTCTTCAATTTGAATTAGAGTGAAGATCTCGTATGTTATACATGTAATGCTGTGCAATGGTATGTTATATTGATGTTATATTATGTGTCATGCTCCGGCTCTCTGTTCTGTTTCCTCTCCTCGGTAACTAACGTGGTCATCCATGTGTGTTACTGCTAGTGACTTGCCGGGATGCACGGGTAGGGTGTCCTACAACCGTGACCAAATTAAATGCTTTGGGGCACACACGTAAATCTTTCGTTAATTAGGATAGAAACTTGCCTTTACACATTAATGAATGCTAAGGTCGATAAGGACACAGGTACGACACAAACACATTGCTATTTGTGTCCTATGCCTTCAAGAATCTCTTCGCAATAAAATTCTTCCTATACGCATATCATATAGCTATATAGCTATCCTTTACCTTTCCATGTAGTATTCCTATACACCTATATAGTGTAGAATGGAAAATTTTCAATTCGAGAAATTAAATTTTATTTTTGCTTCAAGTAATATGATCATGCATCAATGAAGTTATATCCTTGCATGCTATAGTGGTATGTTTGGGATTTTGCGTTGCAGAGTTTGTTGGTGTCAACAAAATTGTGATAATACGACTTATTTCAGTCAATCAGATTATTTGTTGGTATTAGTTGCGCAGTAGGAGTTTATCGCAGAGCAATTATGAGACTAATAAGATGCTCATACAATATAAATAGCAAATTCTAATTGGTTACAATCCCAATCTTATAAATATAGAAGGTATATGTAGGTATGTAAGTATAAATACTTAGAGATGAGGATCTGGGTTTGCCCGAGGCTATCATTTCAATTCTGTGTCATAATGACTTACAAGCATCACGTAACAATCACATCCACTGTGAGTCAAACAGTAAATATGTACAAACGGACATTTTCAATTTGCGTCGCCACCAAATTGAATTCCAACCCAATTTACAACAGATGAAATTTTGCATGAACTTGGTTGTCTGGAATTTGACTAGCTGCTACCAACCAGCCTAATGAAAGTGTAGTGGTGGTGACACAACACACATTTACTAATATCAAGACAATCCTAGGTAAAAATTTCATGCCCCAGGCAATAGTAAACCTTCACGAAGACCAACTCGCAGGTATAAATGGTAATCAGGAGTAGTATAAATACAAATAGCATGATGATGTTGGTTTGTGTTAGCACATGGAAATTGTGATTGGAATACTCAAGCAAGGAAATGATGTATCATGCATTTGCTCTTACACAGATTGAATGAGTGACTGAAGGATACAAAGATAATTTTCTGTCAAGCTTAGTAAATCAGACAGAGTTATGACACCCTAAGGAGATGACTTTTTAAGGGATTTACTATCTCAAATCTCTGGTAAAATTCATTCCGTTAGTGAAAAAGCATTGACAACTAAAAAGATCTTGCTATAAACAAATATGATATAGGGAATGTGCCAGACACCAGAAAAAGAGTTCTCTCTGTTCCACTGTTTATGAATCTACGAAGAGGAAATTGCCACCCTACTTCCTTTGGCAATGCCACGCGCATTTGTTTTCTCTTTAATTCATAAATGCTGATAACACTTTCATTTCATTTAGAGATTCCATTTCTAATCAAAGCGACACACATACACATATCATCATCAGCACAGAACAAAATTACATGTCTCTCTCACTCTTTCTGCTGAATTCTCTGGATCCGTTGGGGATCCGTTGGGGATCCGTTCGCTTTTACAACCAACTTAACTTACCAGTGTACAGATACAGTCAGGCCGAGCCACCCTCTATTCCGAAACTAGAATTAGTGGTACATACAGATACACAGTAAAGTAACGGGTAAAAATAAAAGAATATAAATCGTAGGACAAAGTCTTAGTCACACTCACTCACTCATGAATTCGCTGCCTATTGAAGACAAGGCTGTAAATGTAAATAGTTAAATGCTGTACTTGATGGTGGTAGTAGTATTTATTAGTGAAGCCTATCATGCAGTTTGTGAATGTATGAAATATTGCTGGAGTAAAGACACACAGAAGTACAATCAAGTCTTCCCTTTGGCATGCTCCTGTTATGCAATCTCCAATCTAGGAGCGATTATATTCATTTGCTGCATTTCCCTAAAATTCATTTCAAAGTATCACATCACACATATATAGATGATATATATACATGTACGAATCACTCGTCTCTCTTAGTACAAGAATGCATTGCAATGGAACCAGAGAGATCTTTCTTTGAATTGAGAATAGAAACAGTCGGGTGTAAAACAGTCGGGAGAATGGAGACAGTGGGTATATCATACCCGGCATATTAAAAGCACACACACACACTCGTGTGCCATATTACACAGAATATACAGAGCTAGTAGACATACATAATACTAATATCCCCATACATTCTCCTGCTCTCGCAGATTCCTCTCGTCCCCGAATAATAAGAGCAGTATGGAGCTATAGATCATACATAGTGTGTAACTGTGTGTATACTGAACTCACAGCGAGACTACTAAGCAGAACAGAACTATTAAAGAACCCCATCAACTCTGAGAACACATTAGCAGAATATAATTTTAGGCCTTTTGTTTTTGGGTTTGGCATCCCATCGCCTTGCATACAGAACAGCAATGATGTGATGGTGAGAGTTAGTATTTGTATTTAGGATGGGAGACTTCTTGCTTTCCATGTCTCATATGTATCTCAGCTACCACCACATATACAGTTCTTTGCCTTTTACTATGCCCCTCCATAGTCTAAGTTGACTACTGTTGTTTTAGTGAGTGCTGAGAAAGAGGGAAAGCGATCAATTCCCTATTTCTCTCACTCAGTGGGGTATTAGTCGACTATAAACATTATGCATATAATAATAATGTTTTGTATACTCCAACTAACACATACTGGTGTATAAATACCTACTTTCATTATTTTACGTACACAACACACACACACAGAATATCTGTAATGTACAGCAGATGATAGTAGAAGCAGTAAAGTAAGTAAAGCAAAGTTAAATTTGGTTTCGTTTCGTTTGGTTTGAGATATGGACGGAAGAGAACTACTAAACCACGTATGGAAATTTTCCGTATCTATATCCCGACACACGGAGCGACCAACCCACAACACAAACACACACACATACTACATACACATACCGCATTAATATATTACTTTGCTTTTCCTTACTTTACTTATTGTTAGTTCAGTTTATTTTACCATTGGAGCACATCCCATTGCACATTAGGTATTGCTTCTGCAACTGCTCTCTCTCTCTCTCTTTCCTTTCTGTCTCTAGTATTTTGTTATTGTTCTGTTCTGTTCGTTCTATTATTCTATTTGAAAGTTCAGCTCAAACAGACTACTCCTGCTATTCTTCACGAAAAGGAAACGAAAGTTGAGTCACAGAACTTGTATAGACACATGGACATATTTTAAGTTATAGTATATACCAGTGTGGAGTACTCCTATATAGGTTTCTTAGCGTCAGTCAAAAATTTGCATAGAGCTCCACGCTCATTATGAAGCTCCCGAGTGAAACAATGCCTGCCCGCCTCACTTCAGCTCACTAAAGAACCATAGGAGTAGTTTAGTTTGTATACTTATCCCTGTATACTTATAATGGCACACAAAGTGATGAGATGAGATGACTGTCTTTCGTTAGTGTCTTCTTGTGTGGTGCTATATATGCCCCTGCTACTACACTTACACGTACATCAACTACTAGTACACCTATGTTTATTCACCACACACAAATACGAACACAGAAGGAAATGAACACTACTGTCGTATATCATTCAGAGTTTTTCATAGGTCTACTACCACGGGTACTCCTTCTCTGGATTCTACTTACGAATTTCTACACCACCTCTCTCAGACTCTCTCTCTCTGCAGTTGATGTTGATGGTGTAGATTTTCTTCTCGCACTTTTACTCTCACATCACATGCATGCATTCATCCATCCATGTTACGTATCTGACTAGCTTGTCTTTATATTTGTATTAATTTTATGTGCTGTTGTCTTCTCTCCTGTTTTATATACACTAATAGCAAGTATACTTACTCTTGGAGTTCTGATGATGAGAGTTCCTCTTCAGTTTAATTCTTTCTTGTCTTTGCTTCACTTTCTTTCACTGCTACCACTACAACTTGCGTACGGAGTAATATAGTGTGTATTATGTATGCTATGTATACTAGAGTAGTATAAGGTACATGTAAATGCTATATATAGTGTGTGCTTTCTCTTCTTTTTTGTTCTTAGTTCTTACACTTCCATTATTTTCTTTGGTTTTTTCTGAGCCAAGTAGAGTTGACTTGACGTAACCATCTTCTATTGTCTTCCTTGTTTCGGGCTCCTAAATCTGTGCTGTATTTAATGAGTGGAAATTTTTCCACAGACATCATTCATTAATTTTTTCAAACTAATTGGGAAAATACGAGTTTCATACAAACAGTGCTACAGGAGAAGAAACTACCAGAAGGGAGAATGGAGGAGAAAGATGAAAAATATTCGAATAATGAATAATTATTGCGTTTGTCAATATAGTAAGGCTTTACATAAGGTCGATAAGGCTCAGCCCCTTACGTAAATATGGAAGTGTAATAATACACATTACATCAAAGATTCATAGCAATTATTATTGTAGCGGTACAATTTTCACTAACAAATAAAAAATATCCAAAGTACTGGAGAGGTTTTTCGTGAAGAGTTATCTTGCAATTAGTAAAGCAATTGTCGTGTCCTGTGTCGTGCAACGTTCACATTTTTGATATTTTTAGATTTTTGGACAAATGGTTGTATTTGTCTTATTAGAAGTAAAGAAATTGGCTTGTTAAATTGAAAGCATGAAAGTTTTTGCATGCATTCGATTCTTATTGTGGATTCCCGTGTATGTTGTACAAAAGCAAAGTCACTAAACGTCAAATTCAAATTGTTATCTGGCCATTATTTGTGGAGGAGGAATAGGTCCGATTGATGTCAGAGAATAAATTCAGCACAGTGTAAATTTTAACTAACAATGCTAAATGAATATGAGAGAATAGCGATTCACAAGAATGAATAAAATAAAGAGACAAACCAGAAGAGAAGATTGGAAGAAGTAGAAGATTGGGCCAAAGAAAATTATTTTCCAACCTCCTTTCTACAGTTTCTCCAATTTTCTTGGTTGACATCTCTTGTCTCCAATTTTCGTTGATTCAGCATTGTCTTATTGTTTTACACTTGTCTTCATTTTACTCAAGTTCCGTTCGTTTACTCATATTCTACATTACGTATTTTCTGTTGTGCTTAGTCATTCAATTCACTCGAGATACGTCTTTATTTAGTGGAGCACTTATTGGGAAAGGAAGCTTTTGTTTTCAAATTTTGTCTTATACATGCATTTCCTTTTCTGTCAATTCACTACCGTAGAACAATGAGCAAAGACAGAAGAACTTATCATTAGATCTTACTCTGTTATGTGTTCTCTCTCTGTGTCTCTCTCTCGTTGAGTTGAGTGTAATGTCAATGTTTAAAGTGTATGTATGACTTTGGAATACTAGAACTTTGATTTGAGAAGAATACGTAGACTCTTAGCTGAAGATATGATAGCGTTTAACATACCATCGATATTGTCAAACCTTTGTTTTATTGTGTCAAGTATTTTCTAAGATAAGAATAGACGTCACAGCAGATGAAAGTCATATGACGATCTGTAGTTGCGTAACGTAAGAAATATATACCTAAGTAATGACACTTTCTTTGTTTTCCAAAATACTTATCTATTAAATATGAAATGTGAAGGTAACGAGCAATATGAACTTCGGTAATGAGCAAAGCTACTCCGATGGGGTTCTCTCACAATAATCGGGAATCTGTGCAATGCTTATCAGTTCTTCATGGAAAATGATTCTCAATTGCAAACACATTGTACTCCTTATTTTGTTTAACATTTTAATTTGTTATGCAATAGGAGTAGATAGATTTCAATTTCGGGCGTAGTGTGAAATCTTCAAACTTACAGTACTATAACATAGGTATGGGCATAAATAAGTAAATCGAGACTAGTAGTGCATTTGTTAGTAAGTTTTATTTTACAAACTGCAAAACATATAAATCGTTAAGGTAAAAGTCCAGCAACGCCCCAGGGGCGTTTCAATGGTGTATAATCATCAGAATTGAAACACAGTGCGACTGTATGTAATACAACTACCTCAAAAACTTAAGATATAAATATGAACAACAAAATTTTAAAAATATTACTCAAATTTACATATTAATGATTTATGAAGGGTAAATAGAGAAATAGCTTTCATTCACATAGGGTTGCATATTTGTACTACACTCACCACTCCATAATCGTGAAGTAACGTGAACAGGTAAAACGTGAGGCAATAAGTATGGAGTAAGTTTTACTAAATCAATCACATACGTACTTATATTTGTAGCATGTAATAATGTCGAGATCGTGAGAAATTGTAGAAAACACATTGTAATAGCTCTAAGAGTATTTCTATATGTAGGTAATGTAATAATGCATGTAGGTATACTTTCGAAAATAGTGGCTTTAAAAGTTGATGGTAAGTGAAAACGAAGTTATTTACGGGTTTCGGAAAAGGTAATACGGATAGGACATGTTAAAGTAATAGAAAATCTATAAATTGGATGTATGAAGAATCGAATGGACAACTATTTGTATGTACTAGTATATTACTAAACGTAGATTATATAGCTAAATTCATCAGAAAAAATGATATTTGTAACTCATGTATACGATACAGAACAGACCTTATGACAAACGATTCTTTATGCAAAATATTACGCGTTTATTATTAGAACGGAACTTGGTATGTATAAAAGGAAATGATCATAAAGATAACACTTTCCTTTAGAGGTGAAGCAATTTTAATCAAATCAGAACAGTACGTGATAAAGAACCAGTATACGAAAATGACTCACACAACCACGTATTGTCCAATAAAAAATATTGGTAGCTACATACATTAATAATATACATAACGGTATAAATGACATAATATTCCAGGTTCAATGCAACACACCTACGAAGAACACGACGAGCAATGTTTGACTACAAATTGAATGCACATGATTAATCTAAAGAAATTTACCCTTGACAGATTAATCCACATAACTGCATGTGTCACTGAACAATATTCGTTACTGCAATGCAATAAAGGTATAACATTATGAATTGAACATGCATAAGTAAATAATATAATATTGTGTTTACCTATATACATGTACAGATATTGTATAAAAGGGAAGGAATAAAAAGGTGTAAATATTATGTAAATGTGGTTACTTACTACTAACAGTATTTTATGAATGGGATGTAATTTATGTGTGTGTGTCCGTTGACGCATTGTGCTTAATCGAGCAATACTACTTACTTAAACATTTTGTATAGATATAGCTATAGTAATATTTCGTGTGATGGTGATAGATTCTACGGTTGAAGAGAATTAAATCCCTTACAAGCATAGGTAATGGTAATAGCAATCGTAGTAATCCACTGAATTTACCTTTTTGCTATATAACGCATGTTATTAAGGTAAAACATTTTGAGTAACATAAAAAATAACAACATATATAAGATACTAGCACAATTTGGTGTATTTACATACACCAAAGTTATAAAGTTAAGATTGTATAAATAGAACTTGTAGCATATTTTTTAATGTCAAGATTATACGAAAGTAGATAGTGTAATATATAAATACATGATACCATGACTTTGAATGTACATACACATAAAAAGTAGGTTACTATAATTATAATTACACTTGTAAGCTGTACATTAGGTAATACATACCAATTAAGTACACACTATAACAGTGCAATTAAAGTTTATTGTAGTTAATTTTTAGGTGTGCAAAAAGTACTATTTAAAATGCAAATATCTATTCGGATATTATAGGTGTAGTTAAATGTAAATAAATATTCAAAGCACTAATAGATTATCAAACTAATTAAACATTTACCACGTGTGTTTAAGAATATAAGTTTTTGGTTTGTATAAGTGTGAAATTCTATTCACGACTTTTCATAAGATTATTTTAGAAGAAATACATCAACATGCGTGTTATACTATTAATCATGCATGTTTGTACCCAAAGGAACTCATTATACTCGTTGTCACTCCTTGTCACTTTTCTTTGTAAAAAATGTATAGCTCTTACAATTTAGAATTGCAATATTATATCATTTACATATTAATTAAGGTGTTTACTTACCACGATTGTAATATCTGTAAAAAATGAATTTATTGGTGTGATATCGATGTATTAGTATGCTTAGAATAAGAAAAATAGTACTGTAGTTAGTTTAGTTGGTTGATGAAAGCATGGAGAACTGGGAATGTATAATATATATTATAATTACACCTTACAAGTTGGTAATACGTTATTAAGTTAATATGGCATTCATTGTTATAGATGTAGTAATAAAGGCGTATGTATAATATAAACTTAAAAACAAAATTAAAACACTTGGCCCATTATTGAATGTAA
Source organism: Pogonognathellus flavescens (assembly GCA_019776165.1). Taxonomy (NCBI): domain Eukaryota; kingdom Metazoa; phylum Arthropoda; class Collembola; order Entomobryomorpha; family Tomoceridae; genus Pogonognathellus; species Pogonognathellus flavescens. The sequence continues at coordinate 4,592 of JABASD010000819.1, read as the reverse complement.
ACTATGAGTACGTGTAACAAGGATTAAATCGTGGAAATAAAATGGCAATGGAAATAAAATAACATTCACAGACATCTGTACTTTCTTCTCATTTCTTTCATTGTCTTTCACTTTCATCTTCCATTTTTTAATTCATCATAATCATAAGTTTAAATGCATATTGGTATTTGAAACCCAAACACAATCATGTGCATTAAATATTTTACACATTTTATACTTAACTTTATTTCATATCACAGTAGGTACAGTAATTCTTTAAATTATTTACCTGTAGGTTTAAATAGTACACGTATAGGTATGTGGTACAATAAAAAAGGTAAAACATACATTATTAACATGTGCTCATAAAATCTACATGTATTCATTTCTATAATTTCATTCAATATTTTTTATTCAGTCTGAATAACATCATGCTTTAACAAGAGTTTTTAGCTAGGGCATAAATTCACGATATACGAATATATACTATACATTAGATAATACAAAGATACCTCTTATAGGTTAAACGCGTGGAAATCTGCAGGAACAAAGTGAGTTAATATTTTGAAGTTATGGTATAGGAGTCCGGGAGTGGTAGTGAGAGAAGCTGTGTGGACGCAATGGAAATGAAACAAAGGGTGAAATATGGAATGAATGCAAATCCTCCGAACGCAGATCACGTTCTCACATAAGTGCCCGTTGTACTCGAAACTCTTAATTTTACACATGACAAGTAAAAGCAAACAATAATAGTCGCAGTCATAACACGATTATCTCACGTAAGCAAGGATGTATATAAAGATAACATGGCGAGGAGCACAGGAACTCGGAAAGCAAAGCAACTTACTTTCGCAAACGTGTAAAGCAGTTACTGTCACGAACTTAAATATCATCCAACAACCTATATCCAAATACTTGCCCAAGTAAACACTAAATGTAAAGCAAAGGTAATAACGTGTATAATTGCTAACATTGCCAGTAATCTTATAATCACATACAAATCTTCGCATCCTAAAACTAAATGTTTATTCAGACTTACTATGCACTATGCACCCTACTAAAAAATACACTGGCCAGAGAGTCCGTAAATTATTCTACCACTATGTATAGTAGGAATCTATGCACACACATACACACCAAGGAAAATTGAGAATTATGTTTGAAATTCTACAGTAATATTATTTGCACATTTATTTGAGGAGGTAGGTATATAAAAACAGTGATATTTCTCCTTATCCCTCATACCTTAATTTATTGTTTTAATAAATTCCAAATATTTATGTACGTACGTACATATATAATTTCCTGACAAAGACAAATGTTGGGGAATCTACTAGAAAAGAGAGCGTGCAATCAGGAAAGGATGTCATGTAATAAGTAGGTGGGCAAAAGGCTCATGTCCATTGAACTTATAAATATATATAGTAGTTTTGTTAGTCGAAATAACTCACTGATATTTGCATATAATAAATACATTCATATAAAACTACTAAGCACTAGGAGTTCGTACTTAACTTAGCATTATTTAATATATAAACTTAGCAATTCACATGGTTTTACACTTATCATCTATTTACTTAGGTACCTACACACTAAATGAGGTTTGAGACGGGCTACCACGTACAGTCTCACATAAAGGATTCATTCATTTGCCTGGTGTATCCATCTAACCTATTCTGTAACGAATAACTTTCTCCATGCAAAGGATTGAAAATCGGGATGGACTTTATGGCACTTCTGAGTGTAGTTATGTCGATTAGGTTTCTCCCCTCATGTACTATCTGTGTATCTTATACCACCACCACCAAAACACGAGACAGTAGGTACTTGTTCACGAAATACACAGGGATCTTGAGTATATAGGTGTCCCTGTATAAAATAATGTATTGAATCGTGAATACTTACATAGAACTCACATTAAATTCAGTGAGTTTGTTGTAGTGGAGCATAATACATCCTACAATATAAACTACAGAGATATTCCTTACCGTCACATTCAAGTCACCATCTCCGTGTAATTTGCTTTGTTTTCCAGTGGAAAGAGGCAAATCCGGGCGACAACGACAACTCGCTTTTCCACAGCATATTCTATAATCGCATATAACCAAAAACCACCCAGTACCCTGAATACACAATATAACATAAGAAGCATCGGAAATTCTGCTTAAGTCCATTTGTAGTAAATATATGTACAGTAATAGTGGTGCTAGTACTCTCAGAGCACAGAGATACATTCATACACACGAAAGACAATCCTATTGAATAGGACAGAGGACTACTAACATTGTTTTCTTGTGTATAATCCCATATAGCTCTGTGTGACTAAATACTTGCAGAGAAAAACAGTCAGTGAGCAATGAGGAGACGACGCCGTACCGGGCAAAAGCTAAAGCGACCAGACCATTCTGAATCCCACATTCCCACCACACGGCCACTACCAACACCAACCACAACTATTCCAATTCATTTGATTTGATTTCATTTGGATCCATATCATTTATTGTAACGCATTCATTCATTCAGTTAATGTTTAGCTTTTATGCTTCCTCTCTCTCTCTCTGTCTCACTCTCTCTGTTTTGTCCAGCATAACTTTCTATTTAACAGTATTTATTTATAACCATCAGTGAGTGACATGTTGAGTGTTTAGTTGTAGATTACCCTTTGCCATGTTGTCTTTACATGATATTACACATATATCATACTCAAATGGCATTGTTGTCTGTTAGGCTATAACATATTTACATTGCAGTTGAAATATATTGTACTTGAATGTCTATGCTGCAAATATGCGTACATTACGCTTCTGTATATGTATCCTCTACACTACATTTAATCATGATGCTTAACAATAACTGCCTTGCATAACTTGATGCGGGATACGAGAAGAGATATCTCACTCATCTCTCGTCTCAAATAAATATCACACAATATAATGTGTTCACATTCCCCACATTTTGCACTGATATGCCATAGACGATGCAAGGGAAGGGGTATGCCAGTTTATGTTCATGTTCAGAAGTCAACAAGGATGATTAGAATGGTACGACACTCAACATTACGACTACAATATCTCCACAATCACATCGCATTATTCATATTACGCTAAATACTTATTTGTGCTCTGACGAACAAACGAGACAACAAATCCTCAACCACAGAAAACCAAACCACCACCATTTCCCTACAATCTCCAACCACATTTAATTAATTAATGATGAATACCGAGCTATTTTATCTTTCACAAACATTTTCTCATATAAAATTTTCTACAGTAAATGATTCAATTAAAGTTTTTACATATTACCTGCATATAAAACTATTCTAGGCGTTTAGGGAATTTAGTCAATCGATTTTTAATTTTTTTATTTAGTTAGCTACTTGGTTCTTTTTTACCTATAGTTATTTTACATAACTCTAAATTTTACATAGCTTTTACAACTTTCCATAAACCAACATTAAAATCCATACTTCTTGTACATACTACATCAAATGCTATTTATACAATTTTTTTCTGCAGTAAAGTTTAATAAATATCTAATAATATTATACTAAATTGGTATGTGCACTAATTGTCAGTACTTACAATTAGTAAGATATACATACTTAAGCAAAAGTTTTCATATTATTCACAATATTACGATATTCTGACAAGAAATAAGTGAATTTTGTACTGCATGTTATGGCATTAATAGGTAGTGAATTGTGTTAATTTAACTCTGAACACATTTGTGAGAATTGTAGCAATATAGCATTGTAGGTACTTATATAAGTTAGGTACTGTGTTGATGATGTGGGTTGAATAATATGATTGAATTAGCGTAGGAGCGTAGTACCTTTGAGGGAGGCACTGCATGAATCTGAAAAGGTTTGAGTCTTGAAGCCAACCCTCTCGACATTTCTGAATTCCATACATTTGGAAGGATAACCAAGCATGAACGTAACCGATATACTCAAAGGAATTGACGTGTTTCCGCCTTTAAAATCCGATAAGTTCTTCAACCATGGGAATTTTTCCCAACATCATCGGGGTAAATGAGTGTTGAGTCTTGTTGAAGAGAGCAGATCTCTGTGTCTGTACATTTGATTTTATATATAGGTGACTGTAACTCTGACTTTTAGATTGGTTAGGTTTGATTTGGTTGAGCTGAAGTCAAGTGGGGCAGAGCGCATTTTGCGAGCCTTTAATTATGAAGAAGAAACAAGTTTTCATGATAATGAATTATATTTTCGTAGAAAAGGAAACTATCAGTGTCAATAATACTGTGCTGAGCCACGAATGAAGTGTATGCTTAGCATTTAGCCGTAACCATATTTTGCCATATACACAAGAGGCAAGTAATGTGCCCATTTTTGAGGCATGCATCGCGTACAGACACTTTACTCTCTCTCGGAGCAGCAGCTTAGTTTTTAAGGTAACGAATGATATCGCAACAAGAAAGAATACACATAAAACTTATGAGAGTTAAAGTGAAATGTATTTAGTATTTCCTGAGAGATGTAAATCGAGAATGGAAATCTCTATTATATGAATTAATACATTCATAGATAGGATTGAAGAGAATCGAAGGAGAAAGGAAGGAAAGCTCAAATAAGGTAAAAGTTTCCGCGTAAA